>OZ004601.1:752891-960879 GCA_963924605.1 Malthinus seriepunctatus
ATCCTACCGGAACAAATTTACCTCAGATGAAGTAATTTTTTCCAAATACAACAATACCAAAAACTTTAAATTTTATTTAGCTTTTATTTAGATTTTATTTAGTAGCACTATTAAGGATGTACTCCAGGATCGTCAATATTAATACATATTCCATTGATCAAACAGACCTCGTTCATGTACATTGGATTTTTTATAACACCGTATTTTTGTACCATCCATTGAATTAAAATGGTTTTAAAGCTCGGTAAGGCTTCCTAATAATTTAAAAAGTTAATTTTTTTATTAATATACCTACCAGGTGATACTAAATATTGACATACTTACCTACAATTATGCATCCATTTCATCAGGAAAAACATAAAGTAGGAAAATGTAAACAATCATATCACCCAGTATACTGTAGTAAAATTCGTACCTTATCAGTAGTAATACTAAGCGGGTTCTAGCGCGGAAGTGACGTCACAGCCGACTAAAAATGGCGGGAAATTCAAATATGGAGGCAAGTGGTCGTGTAATTTAAAATTAAAGATGGCCGCCGGATGTGACGTCACAAAAATGGTGGGAAATTCAAATATGGAGGCAAGTGGGCGTGTAATTTAAAAATTAAAGATGGCCGCCTGATGTGACGTCACAAAAATGGTGGTAAATTCAAATATGGAGGCAAGTGGGCGTGTAAATTTAAAAAGCAAGATGGCGTTGAAAAAGGGGTGTGAAGTAGGTGTACGATTTTAAAAAAGGGGTGGGAAGTGGGAGTACCAATTTAAAAATTCAAAATGGCCCTCAAAGTTACTGGTGGTAAGTTGGAAAGTGGGATGTGGGATGTGGGAAGTGGGATGTGGGATGTGGGATGTGGGATGTGGGATGTGAGATGTGGGATAGTGGGATGTCAAAATGTCCGTAAATGAGGCGTAACAATCTGCCTTGGGGGCCCTGGGAGCCTGAAGCTTTAAACTTTCAAAGGAGGCTTCGGTCCTTGTCTTCGACCTAAGAAGTGTTCCTTGGGGCCCTGCATTCGACGAGAAACTTTTAAATAGATGAATTTAATGAAAAATTCTTAAACAAAACCTTGACACATTCTTCTTATATTAAATTACACTTTTTGCAAACATTAAAATACTTAACCTTCGAATTTAATTACGAGTACATAAATATGTAACCGTCTATTTTGTTTATGAATAATTAATTAGCTTACTCAACAAAACCTTGATTTTATTTATGAAGTAATTAATTTCTATGAAAAATAATATTGTAGTTTTTATTTCGTAAGCGAAATTCCTAAAATTCTTACTCAGCGAAACCTTGACTTTATTTTTACATTAAATTATTATTCACATTTTTTCGCGTTAATTAGTTAGCATAAATGTAATTTTTTATTTTATTGCAACTTTAATTAGAACAGTATGATTCACATTCTTTAGAAATTTAATGAAAAAATTCTTAAACAAAACCTTGACACATTCTTCTTATATTAAATTGCAATTTTTGCAAACATTAAAATACTTAACCTTCGAATTTAATTACGAGTACATAAATAATGTAACCTTCTATTTTGTTTATGAATAATTAATTAGCTTACTCAACAAAACCTTGATTTTATTTATGAAGTAATTATTTTCTAGGAAAAATAATATTGTAGTTTTTATTTCGTTAGCTTACTCAGCGAAACCTTGACTTTATTTTTACATTAAATTATTATCCACAGAGAAGGGGCTAGGATAGGGCGTATAAATACAAAAAAATTTTCTCTAACTACAAATAAAATATTTTGTTTGAAGTGTTAACAACAGTTTTTTCGAAAACGATAAAAATAATTTAAAAGTAAGTCAAATATATTCTAATTAAATTATTTAACTAGTTGAAAATTATTTATATTACAGTGAATTTGACTCAAATTAATTCATCAATATCTTCAACATTTAAAGAAGTACGTAAACTTAAGGACTTGGTACAAGATCAGTTATATCTTATAGAAAACCTACAAATTATTGAAGGAAAATATGGAGATGTACCCCTTGCAACCCTCGAGGATTGTTCAGTCTTTTTACCACGCAGAAGCACTACGGTAATAAAAGAAAATTTGAAGAACTTTGAGTCACAAAAATATAAGTTGGTTTATCGAGGGATGACAACTTATGAGAATTCCAAATATAAACCAGTACAAGTATTCGAAATAGTATAAGAAACTCCATTATGTATTTGAAGTAAAATTTTTGTATTTTGTTTACTATAATAAATGTCTTTCAATAAATACAATTTTTTTTAACATATAAATAGGGTAGTTACCTATCGTGTATAATCAGTTCTCATGTTGACTTACAACTATCAAGGAGAAGGCGTGTTAAATACGCTAATTAATAAATTACCGTTCGAATTACATATTCCTACTTATCAGTATTGTGGTCCGGGTACAAAATTAGAAAAACGTTTAGCTAGAGGAGATCCTGGTAAAAATCCATTGGACGCTGCTTGCAAAGAACACGATATTGCATATTCGAAAAATACAAGCTTAGAAGATAGACATAAAGCAGATTACGTATTAGAACAAAGAGCGTGGGAGAGGGTAAAGTCAAAGGACGCAAATTTCGGAGAAAAAGCCGCTGCCTGGTTTGTCACAACAGGGATGAAAGCAAAACGAAAACTTGGAATGGGTTGCAAGGTCAAGAGTGAGAGGATTCCATTTAAACGTGGAATTATGAAGCATGTTAAAAAAGGGTTAAGCAAATATGCGAAGAATTTTGATTTAAATGATATAAAGTCATTGAGAAAAGCTTCAACGATGGCGTTGAAAGCGGCTCGTGTAGCTGTCAGAAAAGCGGGGGGTCGTAAAAAGATACGTACTCCTAGAATAATTCCGTTTGAATCTAAACAAGGTGGATTTTTACCTCTATTATTACCCATCTTGGCAGGTCTAGGAGCAATGGGATCTTTAGCTGGTGGTGCAAGTGCCGTTGCAAAAACTGTCATCGATGCAAAAAATGCTCGAAAGAAATTAGACGAAGATAAACGTCATAATAATGCAATGGAAGAAATTGGTAAAAAAGGTTCCGGACTATATCTTAAGAAAAATACGAAAGGAGGATATGGTTTATTTTTAAAAAAACAACAGCATCAAAAAAACTACCAATAAAGCTACCTAAGAGAGCCCTTTGGGATAAAGAGCTAGTTGGATATGTGAAAAAATTAAAAATACCATATTTTAGAGGAATTTTTATGCGTGATACTTTACCGAAGAAACCACGTCAACAGGAAAGTTCGATTTTGAACTTGGATACCTCTAAAAGCTCTGGAAGTCACTGGGTAGCTTATATAAAGAAAAACAATAAAGTAATATATTTTGATAGCTTTGGTGGTCTTAAACCGCCTCAAGAACTTGCAAGATATTTTGGAAAGAATGTGAAAATTTTTTACAACAACGACAGTTATAAAAAATATAACGAAATTAATTGTGGACATTTGTGTTTAGAATTTTTGTATAAAACATATAAAAAATTATAAAAATTATTAGTGTGTTATTAAACTTTATACCAGAACAACTACTATGTCTTATATTTTTACTCTAAAAAGTAATAATTTCGTGTTATCTCTCGATTTTATAAACCCGATATTGCTCGATCCAGAAGCATCGTACGGACTAGCCTTGATTGGATTTCATTCTTATAATAGTATACCTAATATTCAACAGGGTGAAAATAAATTCATTTATACCGATAATAATACTGATAAAGGTGTTAAGCAGAAACAACAAACAATTACATTACCGACCGGATCTTATGAAATATTGGATATTGAAAATTATATAAGACAAACACTAATTCCAAAATCTATAAAAAAGGAAGATCACCAAAAATATTTTTCTTTGAAGCCCAACCACAACACGTTAAAGTGCGAAATTTACAGTGAGAATTACACGATCGATTTTACAAACAGCGATACCATAGGCAAAATTTTAGGATTTTCAAAACGAGTATTAGAACCGAAAAAAGTACACGAATCTAATCTGCCTGTTGATATAATTAAGGTTAGAACAATTCAAATAAATTGTAATATAACTACAGGAGCGTTTTATAATTACAAGCCGTCGCATACAATTTACGAATTTGCAATTGGTGTAGATCCTGGTTTCGCAATAGACGAGGTACCTCGTAATTTGATATATCTACCACTAATTAACAAGCGTGAAATATCAAATATAACGTTGACCGTATTAGATCAAGATTTTAAGCCTGTTAATTTTCGTGAAGAAAAAGTTATCGTTCGCTTAGAATTAAAAAGACTATAAATAATGGGGTTGGTGTTTAATAAAAAACCTCAACGACGAAGCAGCTGTTATAAAACTCAACAAACAAAGTTTTTACCTTCAGTCTATTCCAAACGCTCACCTAAGATAAGTGGTAGCGGTTTAACTACAGAAAATCGTTTGTTTCTCGAGTCACTAGGATACAATGTCGTTAAGTCAAATATTCGACGTTTTTCAAAAACCTCAATATGATGAAACAATTCAAAGAGTCGAATCTCGAACGTATCATCCTTACGTAAAATCTTTCAACAACAACGATGTCGTTGAAATATCGATAAATCAATCAGATATGTGGATTTTAATGCACGATGCAGCTCTAATTATTGAAGGAAAAATAGAAGCTCAAGGTACAGGAGTGATATCTCTTGCAAATAATGCTGGAGCCTTTCTCTTCGATTCAATAAGTTACGAATTAAATGGTCAAGAAGTCGAAAGTATACGCGATCCTGGAATTTTAAGTACTATTAAAGGATACCTCTGCTATAATGTATTGGATTCTAAACATTTAGATGTTGCAGGATGGAATTTTCCAGACAACCCTATAATTAATAGTGACGACAAGTCGTTTGTATTTCGCATACCTTTAAAACATTTATTTGGAATTTTTACTGATTACCCATATGTATATTTTGGTAAACAGACACTTCGTCTTGTAAGAGCGAGACAAGATAACGATTGTCTTTTGAAGGAAGGAGAAGTCGTTGCAGCATCTATAAAAATTGAAAATATTTCGTTGAGAGCCGATATTATGTTACCCAACGACATCTTGAAAATGAATTTATTAACAGCTATTAAAAAAGATACACCCATAGTAATTCCATTTAGGAAATGGGAATATCACGAGTTACCTCAACTAACTAGAGGAGCTACTAAAGAAATTTGGGCGGTTAAAACGTGTACGGCTCTGGAAAGTCCTCGTTATGTTATTGTTGGTTTTCAAGAAAATAGAAGAGGAAAGATGAGTAAAGATGCTACACAATTTGATAATATTAAAATATCTGACATACGTGTTACTTTAAATGGTGACTATTTTCCTTCGGAACGTATGAGACTTGATTTTGAAAAAAATAATTATGTCGAAGCACATTGTAATTATACAAAGTTTTATCAAAGCTTTAAAAATGATTACACATTACCGAAGCAACCATTGTTGGATTATGTATCTTTTAAAACCAATGCATTATTTGTAATTGATTGTTCTAAAAGAATCGACGCTCTAAAATCGAGCACTATCGATGTTAAAGTAGATATCGAAGCTCAATCAGGCTTTCCCTCCAATACTAAGGCATACTGTATTATAATCCATGATGCAATAATCGAACATCTACCCCTCAGTGAAATAGTACGCAAACTCTCTTAAAAATGTAATAATTAAATACGATTATTTGAGATAACTTAACTTAGTTTGAATTGATTTATTGAACTACGATGAAGTTTGCAGTAGTAGATGTGCAAGGTTTTTGCAATGAAAATTTTATAGCAAAAGAAGTATGTATTTTCGATGGAAATGTAAAAAATACGTATTTGCTAAAACCACCATGCGTCTATGAAGAACTCATCAGCAACAACAAATCTATACGAAGAGAAATTAATTTCATGGAAAGATTTCATCATAAAATTAAATTCAACAGTGGCTTTATTCCGTACGCCAACATTGCTCCAATTTTACATAGAGACATAATTGAAAATAAAATTAATACTGTATACGTTAAGGGTGTTATAAAAAAACAATTTTTAAATTATATTTTAGGTACAAATCATAATGTAGCAATAATTAATGTAGAAGAGTGTGAGGTGTGGGGTGATTTTGTACCTACTTTACAAAAATGTGTTCCTACAAAATGTTTAAATCATTCTACTAAAAATAACGAAGATTGCATGTGTGCACTTGAAAATTGTAATTTATTATATAATTGGTTATTAGGACATTTACCACCCCCACCACCTACATGAAATGCTTTAGATATAAGAATATTTATGTATTTACTATGAATTTAATAAAGAATAATTATGTATAACAAATCTTTTCATTATAAAACTACCTGAAAAATATTAAACCTTTCATTAGTTTTGTTTGAGTAGTAATAGTAGCTTCATGTCAAACGTGGTTTCTAAAATGATGCCTGACAAAAATGATGTAAAAAATTTAGAAAAACACTTAGATTCTTGTGCTTGGTCGAACCCCAATACAACAACAGGACCGGATACATGTTTTTGTAATCAGCATAGATTATCATTTGATGAATCATCATCTACAACATCAAATGACTCTATAAAGTGTTGTGGTTGTTTTTGTAAATGTCAAGTAGAAAAGTTGCTTTCACAAATTCTCGATGTAATGATGATACTTATTATAAATAAATCTAAATAAATTAAATTGTTATTAGTTTACATAAAGATGCAGTGCACTCAACAACAAGAAAAAACGTTACCTATACTTAATTTGGATATTTTTAGTGATCAGTACATCAACGCTTCTCAAAAACATGGAACTTTACTACCAAATTCGTTTCGCGCAATTTTCTGCGGACCAAGTGGGTGTGGAAAAACAAATGCTTTATTGAGTTTGTTATTTCATCCTAATGGAGCTAAATTTGAAAATATTTACGTTTATTCCAAGTCCTTGTACCAACCTAAATACGAATTATTAAAATCGGTTTTAAATAGTGTAAAAGGTGTAGGGTATTTTCCGTACAAAGATAATGATGAAATAATCGATCCTATCAAAGCTCGCAAGAATTCAATTTTTATATTCGATGATGTAGCTTGTGACAAGCAAAACAAGATACGAGAGTACTATTCCATGTGTAGACATAAAGATATCGATGCTGCTTATTTGTGTCAAACGTACTCGAAAATACCCAAACAATTAATACGAGATAATTGCAATTTAATTGTGATATTTAAACAAGATGAAAAAAATTTAAAACACATATATGCCGAACACGTCTCACCCGATATATCTTACGATGAATTAAAAGCTCTAAGTGCAGAATGCTGGAATAAAACTTATAGTCCACTAGTAATAGTTAAAGATTTTCCTTTAACTAATGGACGTTATCGTAGGGGGTTCGATAACTATGTTGATACTTCTAAAATACTCACCTCTACTAGGAGACACTAATATAGACCGTCAGACAGCTAGACAGAGAGACAGACAGACAGACAGACAGACAGACCAGTATTTTTCAAAAGTAAACCAGTGTCAACTGGTATATTACAGAGTGATTTGACGTTATGCAGTCAGTTAAGCACTTACTGTCATCAATAAAAATGACATCTTCCGATTCTAATGTTAAAAAACAAATTCACGAACTTTCTAAAAGCATACGAAAAAAATATTTGGCTCTTAAATTAGGAAAATCTGAAGAAGATGTTGCTTTAAATAAATTATTCAAACCTATAGTGGAGCCTCTTCAAGGTATTAGTGAGGCAGTTAAACCGCATCATTTAAAAAATGAAACACCTAAAGTTAAACGAAAGTTGAAGTTCTCTCCGAAAGAAGTCCAACACGATGATGACTATAACGATGCAATTTTAATAGAAGACAGTGATATTGATGAGGATGTTTATAGTGTTGATGATGATACACCATATTCTGATGATATGGAAGATGAACCTATTGAAGATAAGGATGAAACTTTGAGAGAAATAGACAGGCTTTCACGTATTGAAACTGAAGATTATTTAGAAAAATTTGCTTCTCCATACCCTAGACAATTCATAAAAGAACTGACTAATGATGTTCATAAGAAGAAATATGATAGAAATTATGGTATAAGATACAATCAGAATGAAAAAACATTTAAAATTGGAGACTCAACATTGCAATTCAATGGTTCTAACATTATCGTTACACTTCCATCACAACAAGATCAACCTCTCGTATATAAAGGAACACGTGGATTATATGAACTTTTATTTAAGAAATACCCTCATATGTATACTAGAAATGATGTACGTCAGTATATAACTATTGGTCTTCAAACAAATTTGTTTAGACGACATTATGATGCAAGCCTACAGATTACTGGCAATAATTCTACAAAATATCAAACTATAATTCGACCTTATAGAAAGATCATTGATTCAAAAGAGGGTAGTTCGTTGATTCCTTTAGAAAATAGCATGCAAATTCAATATAATTCCAAACCGATCGAATATGTTTACTGGAATTCCCTGAATGAACTAGTCGATAGGTTACGTCTCCTAATCGCTTCTAAACATGCAGGAAATACATCGCATGATAATGAAATTGTTTCAATCATTAATGAATTAAAGGAAGAAGGAGTTATATAAATTAATTATCTTATACATTCATATGTTAGTATAAAGATGCCTCTCGATAAATTTGGTCAGTCTTCGTCATCAACTTCTACACGAATATTTTCAAAATTCATTCAATATGGCGGTGGTGATATCAAACATACAGCAGATGGAAATATCGATGTAGAAAATTTAAAAATCTGTAACGTTAAAGAACCCGAATTTGATGCTGATGCTGTCAACAAACAGTATTTGGATACTCAAATAGCTAATTTAAGAAGTCAACTTTTAGATTATATAAAGGCGGGTAGGACTGTACTATACACAATAGAGAAATCTTAGAATAAAAAGACAAAGATGTTAAATTATAGTAAAGAAAAAATTCAGCTCGTCAATGAGCTTCACAAATATTGTCGCATAAATTTTCCAAGACGTGAAACTATAATTAAAGGATTAAATGATTTATGGCAAATGGATTTGGCTCAAATGGATAACAAGTATGCGAGTTCCAATAAAAACTTTAAATATATATTGATCGTTATCAATTGTTTCTCCAAATATGTGTGGACGCGTCCTTTAAAAACAAAAAGCGCCAACGAAGTTGTAAGAGCGTTTGCTTCGATATTGAAAGAAGTAGGGAGATCGCACTATCCACAAAATTTACAAAGTGATCAAGGCAAAGAATTTTTTAATACAAAATTTGAGCAACTAACTACCAAATGTCATATAAATCATTATCATACGTATTCATCCACAAAAGCTTCTATGGCTGAACGTGTTATTCGAACTTTAAAAGAAAAATTATCCAAATATTTTAGTTTGAGTGGTAAATATAAATGGATTGACATATTACCACAAATTGTATCTAACTATAATAATAAAGAGCACTCTAAAACACATATGAAACCGATCGATATTACGAATAAAAACGAAAAGAGAGTTTTAAAGACAGCGTTTAATTCTATAAAATTAGCAACTATGCTTAAAAAATTTAACGTTGGAGATTATGTGAGAATAAGTAAAGAGAAATATCATTTTGATAAAGGATATTTACCAGGCTGGTCGACAGAGATATTTGTAGTTGTGAAGGTACAAATTACACATCCCATAACTTACCTTTTAAAGGATTTGAGAGATACACCTATAAAAGGTGCATTCTATAACTACGAATTACAAAAGGTTAAATATCCGGATGTTTATCTTGTTGAAAAGGTTTTAAAAAAACATAAAAATCGGTCTTATGTAAAATGGCTGGGATTAGATAATTCTCATAATAGCTGGATTGATAATTCAAATGCCTTATAATAAAAGTCTACACTAAATAAAGGTTAGTTTGAAAAATGTCTTCAGAGTGGTGTGATAACGTGAACTGGAATTCCGAATTTGATAAAATGGAACAGTATTACAACGAGGCTATTAAAAACGAAATTCGATTGCTAAACAGTACTAACTTTGAAATGTTACTATCTGATTTTACTATAAAATGTGGATTGAGTCCAGCTAGAGATTTTCAACCTGCAATACAACTTGTTAAAGATGAAAATAATGAACAACAAATTTCGTTTAGTATAGACGAATGGGAGACGTTCATCGAAATCCTCAACATCGTTATGACGAATTACTTTCAAGAAAAGAACGATTATGATGTATTTTCCAAGATCTACCCGATTTTGGATAGAATGGAAGTTGAAACGGCTTCTAAATTAGATCAATTTAAAAATGTGAAATTATCCGATAATTATTATACATGTTTCGAATTAGAATATTGTGATGTATCTGAAATTGTTAAGATGAATGAGCATGTTTTAAATTTAATTGATGAGCTTTTAAATTTAAAATTTTTAGAATATTATGATAATATATTAACAAATGTAGCTGACGAATTTAAAAGAAATTGTAATAAGAATGATGTAATAGACGTGATTGTAGAAATTTGTAATAATGATAGTGATCTTGACCTCTGTATTAAAGATTATATTTTAGAGTATAAAGATAAGATCTTAGAGGATTTTAATACTAAGTATAAACATTGTAATAGTTTTTAAAAAATAAAAAAAAATAAAATGTATAAAATGTGTTTTATTAGTTTTTTTTCACATACAACATTATAATTAAAATTTAATAATATAAATGGTTTAATACAATAAATAATTACAATAATGTAAAATTCAATCGTTTATTTAAAAATTTTTATTTTTATATGGACACCATCTTCTAGTATGAGCATACTGTCCTGTACACCCACATATTTCACATTTGAGGTTAAAAAGAACAGGACAAGTAATTCTGCCTTTTCTATCTCTCACAAGATGGCCTGAGGATCCGTTTGAGGACTTCTTGCAGTAAGAGCAAAATTTTGATTGCTTCTTCCTGTGTAAACGACGTGGTCGGTTCTTACTCTTCCTACTATTACTACATACTACATGTATAAGGCTTGGAAAAGATGATGCTGAAAGAATATGTTAGATTTAATTAAACAATTAAAAAAAAAGTTAAAAATAACTTACCTAAATTTAATTTTTTCATTTTGTTACATATTATATCATACATTTGTTCATCCATATTATTTAATAAATTATAAAAATATTTTATAAGTATTCAAACACAAACAACAGAGGTTAGTTTTAAAATAAACTGAAAAGAAGGAACAATCTTCTTCAGGTGACAGCTCTGCGCCATCTATATTTTCTATGAAGATATCTTGTAATAACGTAACAACTCTGAGTCATCTATGTTTCTATGAAGATAAAATGATTAATATAAAATATAAATAAAAAATATTATTATTACCTTTTAAAACGGTCCATCTTATTTAATTTGATAGTGCCCATGAGGTAAAGTGTCTGTGCTATTGAGAAATAAGTGCCTTTTGTCATCGAAGGCGCTTAAACCTATTTTTCGTTGTTTAATACTAAAAACTTTATGAGCTTTCGACTGTATAGTTCTTTGAGTAATTTCTTTGCTACTATTATTTTTTAAACATTCTACATAATCCTCAAACGAAATTTTATTTTTAACTACATTAGATCTAATCCCTTTCGATTTCTTAACACATTTCCCCCCTTTGTACTTGTATGTATACATTTTGGATCTCAATCCCGCAAAATGGGTCATTAGTTGACCGTTAAGTTCGTCTTTCATAAGACCCGGTATTTTTTTGTTAATTAGAGGTATTGCCCATTGATTATCTTTTGGGTAGTCACTCGTATCGAATAGATGACTATCTTTCTTCATTACTTCTTCATACACGTCGTTGCATTGCAGTTCATAAATGAAACTATCTGTATCTGTATACAAAAGTTTGCATTTATCCGAACCAAATTTGTTTATCATATAGGAGTAATGAAAATTATACATGCAAACTTTTGAAATATCTAATATGGTCATACCTATATAAAGGGGTTTATTAAAAACATGATGATTTTTAGTTAATTCAATTGCAACCAGATCCTTATTAAAAATTGTACGATTATGAAAATTAGGACTAGCAATTAAATTTTTAGCCCCATAGCGACCTTCCCATTTGGAAACAAGTTTAACAATCCTATGCTTGCGGATATTTTCCATAGTCTTGCCAAAAACGGCGTTATTCATTAATTTAAATAAATTTTTTTCAAAAGTCGTAGTAGCCGCTGCGCGTAATCTAGTATTTAATTCTATATAAGTTTGCAACCATGGAGCTTGATCAAACATTAATATTTTGTGAATTTTTTTTAGTATAAGGCCATTTGTCAGAGCTTGTTTTAAATTTCTATAATGAATAATGTAATTACTTTTTTTAAATAATGTTGTCATTAATTTAGGAATTGTAGATTTTGGAGAACCCTCAACATCATCATGTTGTATATCTGAAGGCTTTAAATGTTCAGCACAGAACGGAAAATCTTTATGTTTATCATGAAGATGTTGAGGGTACTCCAAATCTACTTCTAAAATATAGCCTACATCCGAATCGTCTTGTATATTAGTAACGTCAAAATTGTCACAGTCATCCACCCATTGAAAGTTTTTATAAGGTAAATACTGTGACATAGCCCAACCGTATAAATTATTTACAT
Source organism: Malthinus seriepunctatus (assembly GCA_963924605.1). NCBI lineage: Eukaryota > Metazoa > Arthropoda > Insecta > Coleoptera > Cantharidae > Malthinus > Malthinus seriepunctatus. The sequence continues at coordinate 765,513 of OZ004601.1, forward strand.
CATAATACATTAAAAATTTTTGTGCTAAACACGGATCGTATTCTGTCATATATTTGTTGTTAGCTTCTGCATATCGATTAGAACATTGACTAATCCCTCCTCTAATACCCCGTTCTACAAACAATAGCATATCTATATCTTTTAAAATGTCTAATTTACACCCTGTATATTTTAGCATACAATCCCAAGTAAACCCTGGTAGAGTATAGTAATGACCAGGATCTAATCCATAAGTTTTATGCATAACACATCTGAACTGTTCGAATACATCTGCCAAAAGTAAAATGTCAGTTTTCATATACAAATCTGAATAATTAGCCAAAGTTTGACAATTAAAAGTACTCCATATAGTTTTAGCATGTTCGTAATCTTCGCTGGAAACGTTAGAATCGTTTAATTTATTATAAAAACTTTCAATGGGTGGCAAAACAGTCTCATTTAATTTTTCTAAAGAATCTATATAGTCGTAGGGAAATACTCCTTTACGAGTAAGTAATTTGAACGAAGTTGTATCTAAATTTTGAAATTCAGACTTTAAATTTTTAAATTTATCAAGCTCCATGGTCGAAACTAATTCATCTAAAGAGGTGCTCATAAATCTAAACGAATCTATAAATCTAAATTTTATAGCAGTTTCATCCTCATCGAAGGATAACGTAAATGAAATATATTTTTCCCTGTTTATGGGTAACAAGGATATTTTTCCTAATTTAGCTATATCTTCGATAAGGAAGTGACTGTCATATCCTGTTAAATTATGAAATACTATAGGGACCCTAAACTTCTTTTTAAAATTTAAATTGCATATGGAATGAGCATATCCTCTAAACTCTCCAGTAAAATGATCGTGATCTCTCACTATTTTATCCTTATCACTACTGCTAAATAATTTGTTACAAATATGACACTTGGTGGCTAATTTTAAATCGGGATTAGATTGCATTGGTATTATATCAATTATTTTGCTTGAAACAAATTGAGCAATGTCTTTCAGTTGGTTTGCAAACCAGACCATGCAATCCTCCCCTCGGTACGAACGGTAAAAAGATAATGAATCGTCATACGAACACTTCAAAAAAATTCCAGCACTATAGGCTTCGTGCTTTTGATATTTTGTGGTTTTAACATTGTCCAAAATGGGCTCTACTACGGGTTTTAAAATAGACTCAAAATCACTATATAAGATAAAAGGTACTGTTTGTTGATTAGAAAAATTTTTAAATTCAACACAATCGTAATTTGGAAAAGAAATTTTACAATTATTTAAATTTTCACAATATTTTATATGATCGTTTAATTTATCTTCTTTTGAAAAATAATTTAAACACCTATCACACAAATACATTTTACCCTTATGTTTATTTAATTGATTAGCCAAAAGACGCGACATATCTTTTATCCATACATAGTGATATTTGATATCTACGTTATCATTAATTACAGGCATTTCTTCATAATCGTTCAATTTAGGGAAATATTGATTTTGAATTAATAATAAATTAACATGTTTTTCTTTTTTCTGTTTTGTTAAACACGTAGGAACAACAGTAAATTTTGATTTAATTAATTCTAAATTGTATACATTAATTGAAATGTTATTTTGTTTTTCAATTTTGGGAACTTCCGCTATCCTCACTGGAAATTGTATTTTGTCCATATTTAGGACATTTTTCCAGTGAGGATAGGATGTTAGTCTGTCTGTATCGTGAGCTACAGGGTGCAACGCCGACACGAGTGCCCACGCAAAACATTCGTTATCGCCATAATTTTTAACGTTAACACAAGCCCGCTTAATAGCAATAGCTTCGGGGAGCCTTATGAAAGAGGAACCTCCCGTTCCTATTTCTAATTTATTAATATTGATTTCTAATGAATTTATTTTATGGAGAGCCCAGCCACTATCTCGTAGTTGGAACTCTTCCATTTTATTTAAAATTGGTTGTTTTACAAATTCTCTAAACCAGCTTGTAAGATTCGTACTGCTATCAATTATAGCATTTTTTGTATTGAAGTATTTATCTTCAATACAACTTTCATCATTTACACCCTGTTTTATAAATTCTCCACAAAAACACCCGTTTACTTTTAGCATTGAAAATATTTTTAAAGCGTTTTTGATTCGAGATTGAAACAAAAAAAATGCATCATTAAAAAACTGTAGTATATCAACATGACATAAATTAGTAATTACACCTGTACGAATACGTGAATTGAAAGCATTCTCTACTTCTATCCATCTAACCCTATCACTACGTTTCTTTACCCCTAATCCCTCTCCTAAAATCCCCTTGCTTCTTAAATTTTGAAATTTTACACGAAAATTTTTCAACTGACCAATGTGCGTTACCAGTTTTCTTTTTGCTCCAACTGTTAAATTAGGTTTTTTAAGCGCCTTCTGCACTAACTTTAGGCTTTTTGTACACAATTTTTCCCAGTGATCTACTACATCAACTGAAAATATTTTTTTAGCACTTACTATTTTGAATGCCTTTGTTAGTGTTGTCAACATGTTGCTGCTTCCCTCTAGGGCACTATCTATATCAAACGCTAAGTCCATTGCCATATTTCAATAGATCCCTAAATTAAATTTCAAATATTTCATTAAACTGTATAATACTGATTAATTTTAGACTTACCTTGAAATTATTTTTACAACTACACAAATTTTTATATAAAATTCAAACTTCAACAAATCCACACAAATTTTTCAACCTTTACAATAATTTGAAGGTGAACAAACAAACGCATACTGATAATTTCAACTCACATCAACTACTTTTATAGCGAAAAAATGTGAATAATAATTTAATGTAAAAATAAAGTCAAGGTTTCGCTGAGTAAGCTAACGAAATAAAAACTACAATATTATTTTTCCTAGAAAATAATTACTTCATAAATAAAATCAAGGTTTTGTTGAGTAAGCTAATTAATTATTCATAAACAAAATAGAAGGTTACATTATTTATGTACTCGTAATTAAATTCGAAGGTTAAGTATTTTAATGTTTGCAAAAATTGCAATTTAATATAAGAAGAATGTGTCAAGGTTTTGTTTAAGAATTTTTTCATTAAATTTCTAAAGAATGTGAATCATACTGTTCTAATTAAAGTTGCAATAAAATAAAAAATTACATTTATGCTAACTAATTAACGCGAAAAAATGTGAATAATAATTTAATGTAAAAATAAAGTCAAGGTTTCGCTGAGTAAGAATTTTAGGAATTTCGCTTACGAAATAAAAACTACAATATTATTTTTCATAGAAATTAATTACTTCATAAATAAAATCAAGGTTTTGTTGAGTAAGCTAATTAATTATTCATAAACAAAATAGACGGTTACATATTTATGTACTCGTAATTAAATTCGAAGGTTAAGTATTTTAATGTTTGCAAAAAGTGTAATTTAATATAAGAAGAATGTGTCAAGGTTTTGTTTAAGAATTTTTCATTAAATTCATCTATTTAAAAGTTTCTCGTCGAATGCAGGGCCCCAAGGAACACTTCTTAGGTCGAAGACAAGGACCGAAGCCTCCTTTGAAAGTTTAAAGTTTCAGGCTCCCAGGGCCCCCAAGGCAGATTGTTACGCCTCATTTACGGACATTTTGACATCCCACTATCCCACATCTCACATCCCACATCCCACATCCCACTTCCCACATCCCACATCCCACTTTCCAACTTACCACCAGTAACTTTGAGGGCCATTTTGAATTTTTAAATTGGTACTCCCACTTCCCACCCCTTTTTTAAAATCGTACACCTACTTCACACCCCTTTTTCAACGCCATCTTGCTTTTTAAATTTACACGCCCACTTGCCTCCATATTTGAATTTACCACCATTTTTGTGACGTCACATCAGGCGGCCATCTTTAATTTTTAAATTACACGCCCACTTGCCTCCATATTTGAATTTCCCACCATTTTTGTGACGTCACATCCGGCGGCCATCTTTAATTTTAAATTACACGACCACTTGCCTCCATATTTGAATTTCCCGCCATTTTTAGTCGGCTGTGACGTCACTTCCGCGCTAGAACCCGCTTAGTATTACTACTTACGTTTTGTTTCTTTTACGTGAATTTAGAGGAAAACCTCAAATGGAAATCGGCGGAATTAGTTCGAAAATTAATATTAAAATCAAATCCGAACACAAAACACTAAAGCGAATTGTATGGGCAATTTAAGAAACTCGCTTATTTATCAGGTTACAAAATGGCGTGCGTTAGCACCAGCACACGCCAGTGAATTTTTAATTTTTTTTAAGATGGATACAATTCCAAAATAATTAATTATCTATGAGAGAACGAGGTGGGGGTCGCAGACACTGGTTAACCACATTAACACTGAATACTCACTGGCCTGTATGCCAGTGACTGTTTTTATTCTCGTTTGTGTCCACTATGACAGCCATGATAGCTCTGGAACAACCGACTTGTCGGAAGCTGGACACCTAGGGTTCAATTCTTGAGATACCTTGACAAAGTTAAGATAAAATGGTCGCGAATGGTCAAGCAATAGGACTCTGGCCTAATGTGAGACGCACTCAACTTAATTTGTGGCCCAAACTTGAAAACATGCGACACTTTTGAGCGACCCTACAACAAATACGTCCCCAACCCAAAAAATCCCGATATAAAAAATTCGAAAGGACTCTTCACTCCTTAAACACGCCATGTCGAATTGAAACAGGCTCTAACAAATTATAAAAGGGGCAAATTACACTCACTCTTTATTAGTCGACCCTGGTATCCTGTCGAAGATATTTAGAAAATTTTCACGATACAAAATATTTAGGTAAATTTCTCACGTATTTCTATAATCAGCATATCCATCTTACACCTATATTTAAAGCTGTTCGCTATAGTGTCAAAGCCTATAAACATGTACCGTGAGGATAAAGCAACACTGTATTAATTACAAGCTGGATTTCAATCTCATTTACGTTGGCTTTAATTTCACTAATGGAAAACCTCAATACGCATGCAATTTATATAACAACTAATACATTCGATAATCGTACACAAAATTATTAATTCAGTTTGATTGTTAAATTATACTAACTTATCTAAAACAACAGTTATTCGAAATGACAAAAAAATAAAATAAACGAATTATACTTGAGCATTAAGTGCTAGTTATAAAATTTCCATTCAAATCAATTTTGTCCTATAAAAAAGTTACAAATTTGCCTCAAATCTATAATCGATAAATTGCTATAGAGCAAAAGAAATTATAATAGAAAAATATATTTTGGGGCTTCTCTCGAGGCTTATAAATTATTTTACCCTCTCACTTAGGTTAAAATTTTTTATTGCTCCAAAAATTGACGCTGGAAGTTAATTAGAACCATACATACGAATTGAAAATAAAACTCCGGTTAAAAAAAAATAATTTGTGAAAATTGATGGACGAAAATCAAACTTTAATTGCGTTTCATAATTTTAAAGTTTACACAAGATTTAATGAGGTTACCGAGTTCTGGAAAAGTGTATAAAGTACAGTATTAAATTTAAAATAAAAGAGGCGAAGGTTACACAGTGTTTTATAATACAATTACATTAGAAAATAATTAGAAAGCTCATCTTCGTCACATTATCCCACAAAAGTAAGAGGATATTGGTAACTTAAAATAAATAACAGATTTGCCAAAAGTTGTCGATGATTTCAAAAAAACAAAATTAGAAGAAATAGAAACAAATAGTTTATAAAGAACCCCATTTTTAACAATTAAAATAACTTGCTGCAGGCAAAGCAGTTAAGCAAATGTTCTCCTTAGCCAGGGTCGGATTGGCCAAGTCGGTAAGTCGTTCATTGCCGACAGGACAAAACGCTTTTAGACCAACCCTAACCTAACTTGCCTTACCCCCACCTAACCTAACCTAACCATTTTTTCCAGGGAAGTTGGTCGCCCTGGTCTAGTATTCTCTTTTTCTTCCAGTGTACTCGGGAATCCGCTTTCACATTTCTTCTGATGTTGGTTTGTCAGAGAGTTCTTTGCTCTCTCCTCGATTTTGCCGTTCCGATCTTATCTTTAGCTCTGTCTTATTTGATGTATTCCATCTTGTCTGTTTTTTTCTGAAGTTGTTATTGTTTGGAGCAGGTCTGTTGTACCGGGGGTTTCTGGAAATTGCCTTTGCTGCTCTCTCTCCAGCTGCTCTTTAGATGGACTTCAATGCTCGGGGATTCGAAGCACTGCAGCTCTTTGCCATTTCCCCTTGCCGCGGCTTGTCGCAATCCATTTGGCGACGTCCATAGATCCTGCGCTCACAGAATTTAGTGCTCAGGGTTTTGGTTTTAAGACTTCGCTTCCGGCTGCTGCTCCAGTTCCAACTCTTTCTCTGCCATTATACTTGAGTTCCAGTATAGTTGTCCATTCTTCCTGTCCTCTGAGCATAATGTCGAGCATGTTGTCGACGATCAAAGTTAGTCCTACCTTGAGAGATGCGGCGATTCTCTATTCCCATCGATGGCAGATGAAGAACGTGTGTTCTGCGGTATCAATGTCTTCGCAGTGATCGCATTTTGGGGCGAACTTTCCTTACCCTAACCTAACTTAACATAAACTAGAAGAATTTACCTTGTACATTGGGATTTTCGTACACCACTGCATATACTCGTAGCTATAGTTTTGGACAGCAATATTATTCTAATTAGTGTGGAACAGGGGACCTGGAGGTTGCCAAACAGACTACACTCTGTCACTGTAAACCTTAGACTACGCGTTAACAGTTAAGTACATACGTCACAATAGTGCTACACTGATGTAGCTGAAACAACAATCAAACGACCACAACAAGCTTAAGGCTGCATTAGAGAGCTTGAAGGAAAAACTTTTATTTAGGAATTATGCTTTTAACTTTTGTGGTCTGTTTAGGGAATTGTTACTGTCTCATTTCCACCAAGAATTCCCTTATCCTTGCCTATTGTTGGAGAGATAATTTTATTTTTTGGTAACAAGAGCGATCATGAATTACACACCTATCTATCAAGGACTGAATATAATTTACCACTATTTTGACCGTTTAATGATGTGGGTCTATATAATGACTTGTAAACTATAACAAGCTAGTAAATGACACTAAATTCCGTTAATGACAACCTCATAAAATATTTACTTCGCCAAGTCCTCGTCGATTAATTTCTAATTATGTTTTTATTGGACAAAAACAACAGGATGTCTTAAAGCCACAAAATTACGTCCCAAAACTAACTTTTAACCCTATTTAGGGGTTGTAAGAAGAAGAGGAAGAGGATGAAAGAAAGAACAAAAATTTAGAAAAATTCAAGTAATTAAAAATGTAGCTCGAAATTCGAAACTTTGTACGAGCTCTCGTGTCGAGCAAATTTCGACGAAACGAAAGAAGTTAATCACTCGAAATAATATCCGTTGGATTAAATTAAAAAAAGAAAAAGTATAGGATGTGTTTAATTAATAATTAGTAATTACATACCGCCAATTTGGGTCTAAAAGAAGATCGTATAATGTTAGACGAAGGGTTAATTTTGTTTGTAACTTGCAAGAGTAAAGTAAATATTAGAGCTTGGTCCTAGTGTTGTATTACTGTTATTAGCAAACTCAATTGTACGTGCTTTGTACAGGATCAGAACCAATTAACTATGGCACTATAAAAATGCGGGTCGCAACTAAACTGGGTTAACTGTCTGAATCTGAGGGGTCTAATTTGACTAATTAAGCATGCCGGTTGTATTGTTTCCAACAGGGGATCGATAACTGTTTTGGGTTAACTGCCGTTGTAAACTATTGTATAATGCATAAACTTTACAATAAGTTTATTTCGCAGACTCGTGTGCATTTAATTTTAATTTACAAATAATATATACGACCCTAGTTGTGCTCGAAATTTTTACTTTTTTTTTCTTTTTACTTTCGAGAGCAATTTTGTATTATGGATGAGAGGGTTCTCGAATTGTTGGGTAAATGGATGAGGGTTTGATTTCACAAAGCATCAGGTAAGAGGATCGCAAGTAAGTGTGGTCGTAGGTCGAGGTGTTGAATGTTCGTGATTTTACCTCGCCGCTCCTAATTTTAGATGAAGGGATGACAAGACGAAAGTCGCCATTAAAAGCCATCGTTTTAACATTGTTTTAGCCGGAATTTACCCTACAAGTAGGTAATTATAGACACCTGTTTCAAAGGTGAAAGCGTTAAGTAGACAATTTTAAGCTTTTATCACTAATAAAACCATCGAATTAGTTATTCGAGATGGGAAAGGGATGGATACTGGCCACAACAACAACAAGAACCGTGCCCCGAAATTATAATTTATTAATAGAGCTATTGTACCTGTTGTACAATTTGTTTTAAGAGAATATAACATCTAGTTTATAGTGTATAAATACATAATTAATAATTACTGATTAACAATATACACACTGAGACGTCACGAGACGTCAGTATACCACTTCAAGACTGATGAAGAACTCACGTGAAGACCAACCATGAACTGACTGGTACGGTGGTGTATGTGCACTCTGACGGTAAGGGTTGAACTACCACGGTGGTGCAAAGGCGCGAAATTTTAACTAGACAACCACGGCTACAGAGCTTTCAAACTCTCCATTTTATTATTTAAACACAGATTTATCTGTCTCTTGGTGTATCTGTTTGCTTATAGCTGGAATATGCGTCTACTGACTACTCGTGTGTCTGTCTATTGCTTACCTAATTCTACAACCAGTCTACGCATAGTTCAAAGGATCCACAAGTCCCTTGGCTTAACTACGGGGCTCCCCCTCACGTGTCTGTCTGCCAATTTAACCATGTGCGTAGATTTGAAGATGTATCTGCCTGATTAGATATTTAAAGCTTAACTATTCCTCTGCCTTCTCCAGCCTGGATGTCTTGTAGCTGGAATACGCGTCTTCTAGCTGCTAGTGTGGCTGTCTGTTGCTTACCTAATTCTAAAATCAGTCTATGCATCGTTCAGAGTCTACAAGTCTTCATCCCTTGGCTTAACTACGTGCCTCCCTCTCACGTGTCTGTCTCCCCAATTGACCATGGGTGTAGATTTGAATATGTATCTGCCTGAATAGATATTTAAAGCTCAACTATTCCTCTGCCTCCTCTACCCTGGACGTCTACTGAACGTTTGATCCTGTCTCTGCCTCATGATTACCTTCTCGCTTGCCTCTCTATTCGTGACAGATCTATGGATGCCTATGACTGTCTGTATGAATCTCTGTTTCCAATTTCTGAAAATTCTTCTCCTACGATAATTTCTCTTAACAACACCTACGTAAAAGTAATTAAAATCCAATTTAAACAATTAAGAATAAAGTGAAGAGGTGGCCATTTTTAGACTTATATTAACACCAAGTCTTTTTCTCTTTAGAAACAATTTGCTTTTTTTTAATTTAAAATTGGAATTATTACAACTTGGCACGAGGATAAGACATCCAAATCTAAATTCCATTGTGACAACACTTGAATCTTATCTAAATTCTTATCCAACATTAAATTTTGTTTCATTTTAATCGTATAAAACGTAAAATGTATTCGAATTAAATCGGATAGGAAAATGATTATACGAAGAGGAAATTGGAAATTCTTGTGCTACTTTTTAAATTTTTACATCTTATTTTTCAAAAAAAAAAGAATAATTTCCGACGAGTTGTTTGTTAACAATAAAATTAATTTAATGATTACGCTTATTTGATTTTGTGTGTGATTAAATTACTCTGTGGAGTGGTCACTGTGGTCATCGATAGTTGCATTAATTCGTCCTGTTAATGACATTTAAGGCATTTATCAGTTGTAATTATTTGAAAGCCATACTTATCTAAGCGTCGAATATTATTAATTATTAGCATTTGCATACATTTATTTTAATTAAAAATATTTTCTAAAGAGAAAATTTGCCTATTGTAGTTTGGAAATGTGAGTTGGAGGAAAATTTAAAATTAAATTTCCACTTATAGTTGAAGAAATGCCTAATAAATCGTTTAGTTTTTCTTTTTATCGTGTTGTAACAATTAATTTTGCATTTAACATTTTGCAACAGTCGCATTCTCTTTTGTGGAGGGAAAATGAAATTGCTTTGTATATATTGTGCACTCGTATAAGCAGAAAATGGAAAATTTATTTGCCTAATACAACAATGAAATAATAATAATAGACAAACAAATAAGCGGGAATTTTTTTTAAATTAAAAACTATTAATGCATGAATCGTTTTGAGTCGTTATCCTTTAATACTTCACTGATCATAGAGAGTGTTGGCAATAATTTTATAAAGTGAATCTACCATGATGTTTAATGACCTAGTAAATCTGAAACTGTAGAGAAACTTTATTTTAGAGACGTACAATTTTGCGGCATGTAGAAGTTATCATTTTAAAATTTATATTATTTCAACTATAAAATAGAGAAGAGACCTCTCATATTTTAAATTTAATTAAATTGTTACTTTTTCCAAAACTTTTCATAGTTCCAAAGGAAGTTAATAATAATAAGAAAGAAAAAATTTCTTTTCAAAACTTACAGACCTATAAACATAACTTCAGTCAGACAAACCAAACTAAGTTAAAGTTTTGACAGTTACGATCAAAATATTTCTCTCAAGTATTACATTGTACGTTTTTCAATTCCATCTACACGTATAACATAGAGGAAGTTAGAAACGATGAAGATGTATAACAATTGTGACATTGTAATGTCTACCAACAACATAATACTGCTGTCTCGCAGGTAGAGCTGTAACAGTCTTATATTTTCAACAAATTGAGAAAATTTTCTCGAGCATTTTCCAACCATACTAACAAGCTTTTCAGATTTCGCATTCAGTAATCCCTTAAGACGCATTCGAAATTCATCTATTCTTCAAATTTTGAGAAACGAACACTTGTAACAGAAGATGCTCGTCGATCTGTGCCTAACCTAAACTAACGTAACATAACCTAACCTAACTCAACCTCGCAGTTCCACGTACTTTTTACTAAATTCTTCGCACATGTGCTTCAGAGAGACCTATTGGATTGGATTGCTAATGGTAGGGCTGGGTTTTAGCCAGCTTACACTTAGGCCACTTTATTGGGCTCATTGTGCAACCTACCCAGAGGCACCTCCTTCTCCGTTACTTCTTGAGCCATCCAAACTTTAAGATGAACTTGGTCAGCTTGACAGGTGGAGTGTGCCCGATTCTGATCATATCCAGCCAGTAGTAACCAAGTATGGATCTTTTAATTGATGCTACCGCAGCACACGAGCATGTTCTTAATTATAATCTCTGCATCTACAGCTATTGATTACTCCGAGAGTGTGAAGGTGTTTGTTTAGCTTACAATGTCCTGTAACGATGCTCGTGAGTATTCGCAGATGTAATCGAGACAGGTTGAGGTAGTGTTTAGCGTGTCGTATCTAAAGAGCAGCAATTGCTGCTTTAGCTTATCTACAGCCCGTTCCTTTCGACCACATATATCTATGTGAGCTTAGTGTTTTTTTTTCGTGATGCACGACAGTGCTGACTGCCAGAGTCAGAGTCGGTTCCGGCCCATTCGGGTAGGAGCTCGAGCCCTGCCTTGCCAGTTCATCTGATTTCTCATTGCCTTCGTTACTTTGGTGCTCTTTGACCCAGTACATTTCAAAAGTATTACTTGAAGACCTAATCCCGGTAACTAATAACCATCTATTAATTACTAATCTAACTGTGAAAAAATATTTTTGGGGTGAGATTGAGGTCCGTTAACTTTTAGCCTCCACGATGGTCGATTCTCTACAGCTAACACGAGCTAGCTCACAAATATCACAACTAGCTCCTCTTCCGTGTCTTGGATGCAACCTTTTGTATTCGGAGCTGTCCTTTTAATTTCTAGGCACATATTCCATCTCCTCTGCATCGCCCACCTCATTTCAGGACATTGCTGATTGTAGATTTCTTAATTTTCATTAAATACAATTTTTTTCATACATCAAAACCCTTCTATCGTCAGTCAGTCATTTCTTTCTTTCACCTCGTCCCTAAATTGGCTTTTTGTATCGATAAAACAGTATCAGTTTGAACGATGAACTATTTAAATAATCTCCACTTTGTCGAAGTCAATAACACTTGAGATAGTGAAAGATAAAAGAGCATCTGAAGATCGTCTGTAATCGGTAGTGAATTAAAGAGGGAAGAAGTAAAGGAGGCTTTATAAAACAGAGGTGTAAACTCTTTTAAGCGCCCTTTTAGCGTTTAGACATTTCTTTGATGAATATTTCGCGCTTATTCATAAAATCATAATAAAGTTAATGGTTTGTTAAATGAAATTTTGTACAATACGAAACTTTATGAAAATGAGAAAATATCGGCTTTTTTTAAAATATAAATTAAAATCTGTCACGCCATCGCTAATTATTAAAAAGAAATGTTTTTCTTCTATACACGCGCGCTTGTAGGTGTAATTAAAAAGTTTTCAAAGGCGAGTGTTACGAAATGCAAAAGCAACAATGGCCTGCAACTCGCTCATTTCGAAATTTATCTAAAAATGCTGAAAAATACGTTCAAAAATTTGACGTTGTTCAGATAAATTTGATATTCGCGTTCTTTAAATTATTCATGACAATATGAAATATGACAATGATGCAATATGGCAACAAGAAAATAAAACTGCTAGTTGTTCAACACAACTCTTGTATTAGGACTGTTTTAATTATTATTTCACAGTGCTACTTGCAAGCTTTTTTTAATCATTCGAAAATTTTAAAATGACAAAAAACTAACTTCAGCTGTAAAGTCACAAAATTTCTAGTCAATTATTAGTCAAAGTCTCTATGAATACCTATTGACTTTAACGCCGTTGTTGCGATTGTTGTTACGCTCGTAACCCTTAGCGGCTTTAATATCCGGTTGATATCACTAACAGTCATAATTCCTGATAGCGTAAGGTTCCAAGAAGTTAGTGGCATATTTGTATAGGTATAGGAAATAAGAGCCTAATTAGTAAGAAAAGTCCAGTTGAACTTGGTGTAATTAAAAAAAAAATAGAGGATGTTGTTTTTACCCAACTATTACCCTAAGTCAATTGAACTTTTCTCACTAATTAGGCTCTTATTTCCTATATACAAATATGTCATTGCCTTCTTTGAACCTTACCCTATTAGAAATTAGAAATATTAGTGATATCAACCGGACATTAAAGTCGCTAATGGCTACGAGAGGAATGTCTAAATATCAACTTTCCCGCCCATTCGTTAGAAACCGCCCTTTTAAGTCGCAATATTTTAATGTCAGAAATTCACCGTTACTCTATGCTCCATTAAACACTTATGGACCACCCTGTACATATCTGTCTGTTTAATTGATAAATACCACGTTTGTCTGCCTAATACTGTCTGTCTCTTTGTCTATCTGTTGGCCTACTCCCCTATATGTGTCTGTATTTTTGAATATCCTAGTAAATCTCAGAAGAAGTTTCTTTTATTAGTTCAAAAACAAAAGACTAAAGTAAGAAGCCTACTAGAAGAAGATATACCACATACCTCAAGGAAGGATGCCCAACACCTAACGCTCCTCCCCTACCTATTTAATTATTTGGTCATTTATGAAGTACCGAAAGCATTTGTACGGAGTGTCCAATTCTTTCAAATAAGTTGGTAATTGTCTTTGTCCTCTAAATACCAGCTCATTCACGTGTAACTGAAGATTTTTTTTTCTCCAGACAATTGATTTGAATTCTTTACAATCATTCTTCATTGTCATAACGTTTCCCGTGAATACTCCTGCAGTAGGAAAGTTTGGCCCATCTTCTTCTTCAATCAGTTCTGGAGATCGCGATCGTTTCGAACGTTTGATAGTTTTAGTAGGTGGTAGATTTATTTCAACAGCCGTGGAAGGCATTACAGGCTGAGCAGGCAATGATTTGGCAATATGAGTAGCAGGTGGAACAGTTGACTCAATTATTGGCAACATATCGGTTGATGAAGAACTGCCTAAAGTACTGACGTTGATACTGGTCATAACTGCTTTTGCAACAATTTTTGCCGAAGATTCTCTTGTCATTTCTTCTAAGCAATTGTCTATTAGTAACTCGTCTTCAGCAGTCACCACATTGGAATTCGACAATGCAACGGGATCATCAGCTGTATCCAAATCATCGTCTTCTTCTTCACTGGTGCCTTCATCATCAGTGGGAATTGAATCCATCAATTCTCTGATTTCATCCTCTGTCATTTTCGACAAGTTGTAAATTTGGCGTTGATGAGCCATGACTAAAATTTTTATTATTTTAAGTTTACTAATACAGATTCGGAAATATAGGATAAATATGTAATATACAATAAATAATCTAATCAGTCAAGTAAAATATACCTAACAATCAAACAAATTTTAGACTGTACTGAATAGGTCCGCCTACAGGCGGTGCGATATTATGGGGAAGTACGTAGGAGTCCCTGATTTTATTTGGGCCAACCAACACAAAAAATAGATAATCTAAGATATCAGCTACTTACCAAAAATTTTTCAAGTCGATACGAAGGGCGTAACTATTTTTAGTAATTTTTTTAAATCAACGTTTTCTACTCTAACAATTTTTCATGCGTTATGCTAGAAGTTTTCATTTGAATTGTTGATTGCCACCAAACTATACATGCTACAGCAACCAGACTAACACCAGTGTATTTTTTGAACCCTACCTGTAGTCGGTTATGTGGCGTAAATGTTAAAAAATTTTTATATCTGAGCAATAAAGATGACTAAGTAAAGTCCGCCTATAAGCGGAGCGGTGCATTAGAGGGTTAAGTCCCTAACATCAAGCAGATATATAATACACAATATATAAAAACAACACGCATCAGTCTCAGTTCTTTTTCGACAGGGTAAATTAAAATGACCTAAAAAATGAAAAAAAACAACAAAAGAGACATCTAAAACAACGACATGAAACCAACACAAAGAATGCTTAAGGCTAGGAGGAAAAATATAAACTCTCTTATAAACATTTTTTTTTACATATATTTTCTTTGTTAATCTACCACACAGATGAATGATCAACTACCCCGATAACACGAATATTTTCCTCTCGCATTTCCAACTTGTAAAAAATTTCTGTTTGAATTTCATATTTTTTACTATACGAATTAGATTACTAGGTCGGTTTTATCTGAATAAATTTACCGGTAAAATAGGCATAATTAAAAAAGAAAATATTAGGATTTTGAAACATCGAAGCTTTTCTTTTGCAATGCTGAAACGCCTGAAACATAGTTAGGAAGCCTTACACACCGTTGTGACGTCTAATGCGACAGTGATATTTGCGAAGATACTCCCAGTCGAGGCATGAAATTGGCTTTGTAGTGAAAGATAGGTCTTCACAATTTTAGGAACAAATTATAAAACTCTGATGTGGCCATAACAGGACTTTTCTGCGCATGCGTAAATCCACAAAAAGTAACTGAAATGAAGTGTCAATCTAATTTATTATTTTGGAATCAATTCATTGTAGTGGTTCACAGAATAAAATTTATTGTTTATTTTATTTATTTATTATATTTCAAATGCAAAAATGTACCATATAGCGACACCTACTATGCATAAATAAAAGGTAATAATTGTAGGTAATAATGAAAAACTCTTTCAATTTTAAAGCTACACATAATAAAAATTAAAAAGCATTTAATAAAAGGGCTTAAATAAAACCCCTAACACACTCCCATCTTTCTTCAAAACTTATTTCTATCGAAAGATACAAATCAAAATAATAGTTACAGCACCAAAAACTACCCAAGAAGGTCATGTCATAAGACATCACATAATGCATAACAAAAACAAAAGTTTGGTCTTTGGTGCATTTCTACCACCGACTGTTTTATCTAACCACAGTATTTGTAACCCCTAACCCTCGTTAAGGTAGTTAGTTCAAATGCGCAAAACCCACTTTGAAAATCTTAAACAACTAAAAATCCTCTATGACCTTATCGAAAAGCGAAACCCCACAGCCATGACGCCCATATAGGGAACAAAAAACCACGCAGCAACAGGTAAAGTTATCACTTATCAGGTGCAGGTGTGACAACTTATTAGTCAACGTTACTTTAAAGATGATGGGAGAGACAAGCATGTACCAAATGTTATGATCGTATGATTATAAAAGTAAAAGACTTGCCTATTCTAGGTATTTCCAAAAATGCGTAATGCACGCAAAAACACGTAACGCTAAGTTGGCTCACACCGAATGCAAAACACGACTAAAATAATATAATATTTAAAAAATATTTAGAAATTTAACTATTGAGCTCCATTTATATGATAGCACCGGCAGCTGCTTTCGAATTCATCGCGACCTTGTTTGATTAAAATATTATTTAAAAGTAAACTTGCAATTATCAAAAATTTTTAATATACAGGATAAAAGCAACAATTTTACCATTTATAATTAAAAACAACTACCGACCAAGAGCGTGATAAAAATTTATAGCTATAATTTGCTTCTCTTCTCTTCCGTATCAGTACTATTTGCTGCTTAACTCGTACCTTAACAACAGATTCTTTAAAGTCCAACAAGGAGACAAAAATTCAAAACAAGTAGGAGTTCCACAAGGGAGTGTCTTAGGTCCAATCTTATACCAGATATATACAACGGACATACCAGTAGAAGAAAACGTAACAACGGCCACTTTTGCTGACGATACAGCAATTCTTACTTTGCATCAAGATCCAGTTCAGGCAGAAAATAAATTACAAAAGGCTCTTGATCAAATAGAATTATGGCTAGATAAGTGGAAGATAAGAATAAACAGAAGCAAATCGGTACACAAACGTTTATTTTACGACATATTGCAACCGATGGAGTTCAGTTAATAGGAGAAGTTTCACAGTTACAAGAAACCATAAAATACTTAAAAATGCATTTAGATAGAAGACTCAAATGAAAAAATCTTAGTGCCGCGAGAAGGAACGAAATTAACATCAAATTACAAAAAATGTACTGGTTACTAGGGAGAACGTCAAACTTATCTTTACAGAACAAATTGTTATTATATAAAGTCATCATCATTCCAATATGGACATATCATGCTATGGGGTTGCGCGAAAACTTCTAATATCAACGTCATCCAACGCACGCCAAATAAGGCTTACGAGCTATCGTGGATACTCTCTGGTATCTGAACAATGAAACAATACAAAGAGACTTAAAAATTTAGTCAATACGGGAAGAGGTTGAAATAGTTAGACCCAGTATTATAAACGAAGGTTGAAATTCAATCTGAGGTTAAAAGTAAACCTAAAGTTAGCTGCCATTTTAGTTTGTCGTAATTGGACATAATAGTGAAATTGACGTTTATTTCTAACTTCAACCCAAGGTTGATTTAACCTTCGGTTACCTAGGCTTTATAATACTGGGCCTTAGTGTGACATAATTGGACATAATAGTGAAACTGACATTTATTTATAATTTTAACCGAAGGTTAAGTTAACCTTTGGTTAACTAAGCTTTATAATACTGGGCCTTAGTGTAACATACTTGGACATAATAGTGAAATTGACGTTTATTTATAATTTCAAAAAAAAACTGACCTACCAGCTTTGCGTACTGTTAGATTGTTGCATATAAAATGCTTATATACATACATAAATAGGGAGCAACTCGTCTTGTAACACAAAAACTATTCCTCACCCCTAATTCTTCCTCGAAAAATAATAATTTAGAGGGCTGCACAGTACACACGCACAGTGTCTGTAAATATGATGAAGGATCAAGCACCGTAGCTATCTAAGTCCGCTGTAAACCCTCAACACCTAAAATGCTATTTACGATTAAAATCAACTCAACTCAACGCCAAGTGAAAATTCATGTAATTTTACTTATGGTATTGGCTAATGCCTAATGGTGTAATAGTAACTTTCGTTGCAGAGAAATAAAAACAATTTCAACGTGTATACAAGTTAACTTCGGATTATTTAGACATATTACATCGCATAAATATAGCATTTTCTTCATTTTTAGGATTTGTATAGAAAGATGACAAGAGAATGCGAGCATTTTAAACTTTAGGAAAAGTGAATCATTTTACAGTATAAAATGTCAAATGCAATATCATTGTTGTAAGAAAAATAATGGTCTTCAAATTTTTTTTAAACTTTTTAACAAGAGAAAAAGATTTTCAACCAAAACAACTTTGAATATTGAAGAAAATTTCAAAAGAGTCTCATTTAAACGCAACTTTCCTAATAATAATATAATTAAACAATATTTTATAAATTATTAAAAAATCAAAATGAAATTTTAATATTAAAATCTTATAAAATAATAATAGGAAAACTTTGGTGTTGTTATTATTATTTTTATTACAACAATGAAGAAACTCAATTAATGTTAATTAAAAGCGTTTTTTTTGTTTTATATTTCAATGTAGTTATATTCGATCTTAGCTACTATAGAAAGTGAAGCTAAAGTTTTCTTCAAAGCAATTCTTAATATCAAATTTTCAACGTGTAATTTCGCTCTTTTACTAAATTAAATTAATTTACTTCAATTTAACTTTAAACTCATAATAAACTTCAACCCTCTGAAAAAACTTGGCGCAAAAAAATCGTCTTTTATAATATCAAAAGACGACACGATAAGACTCAACTCGAATATAAAAATTTAGATATAATCGTAAAAAATTTTTTCTCGAATCGTCGCATTTTATTCGAAATAATAATTAAGTCGGCATTAAAATTGTGTCGGTTGAACGTTTAAAGAATTTCAATTTATATTAAGCTTTTGGGCATTACTGAAATTAAAGCCACGCTAACTCGTTATTATGTTTACCTAAACTGCAACACCCCCACATTTATTCATTTGACTTAACACACCCCTAGCACACACGTATTTGCATGATGTAAAACAAAATTGTAATGCAAAACTATGTTTTTTAGTTCAATTTAACAAAATATTCTACATCACGAACTACGTTTAAATACACAACCACCAAAGCGACGTTTAAAGAAATTAAGTTTATGTTTAAATAGAACCGAAGTTTTTGAAAAGAAACTTTGGAAAAATCGCACCAAAAGCTTATAAGATTTATCTTTCTTTCAAAATCTTAATAGCGTAGCTAATTGCATAGAAATAATGAAAATATTTTTCTCAAAGATACGGTATACAGTTTAGTTTGAATTACTGTTTTTTATATCTTCAGTAAATAGACGACCGAGAGAGCACACGCGTTCTTTTCAAGCTGAGAAATGGGGCGACGGCGACGGTAGAATAAGCGAGACAGTAGTCACCACCAGTGGTACACAATTACTATACGAAATAAATGGTACGGTATGCCGTGCAGACTTGCTCGCTTTAGACATTAAGTGATTATTTTCTACAGCAATTCACCATTAACAATTACTTTCCAAAACACGCTTGGTAGGGTGTAAATAGTGTGTTTCTAGAATATTTATTTGTAGAGCGTCTACTGCAAATATGAACATTGTTTTGTTTTCCCTTTGGTTTTACTATTAAAACATTTAACACCTTTGCCCAAGTTGTTTCTAACTGGTAAGGTCGAAGGCCTAAAGCCAAAGGCCAAGTAGTTTCGTCTTTACTATAGAGCGAAGCCGAAAGACGAGCTCTTATCGTATACTATTGTAGCTGATAGGAGACCTCAAAATACTAAGGTGGCTGTAGGCCCCTCACAACAACATATCTACCCCAATTTTTCCACTAACAAGTCCTAAAGCTTTGCTACCCCTTTGGTTTCACGATTTGTTGTGATGATCGAAGCCGAAAGCCGAGTTTTGTCGTCCTTAAAGAGCGAAGTCGAAGCTCTTTACTGTTGTAGCTATGGTTGTAGCTGTTAGTAAAAATATAAAACAATAGCGTGGCCGTAGGGGCCGCTAAAAACATATCTAATATGATTCTTCCACTAACAAGTCCTAAAGCTTTGCTACCCCTTTAGTTTTAAGATTTTTGTGATGATCGAGGCCAAAAGCCGAGTTTTGTCGTCCTTAAAGAGCGAAGTCGAAGCACGTGCTCTTTACTGTTGTAGCTGTTAGTAAACCTAAAAAACACGAGCGTGGCCGTAGAGGCCGCTAAAAACATATTTAATATGATTCTTCCACTAACAAGTCCTAAAGCTTTGCTACCCCTTTAGTTTTAAGATTTTTGTGATGATAGAGGCCGAAAGCCGAGTTTTGTCGTCCTTAAAGAGCGAAGTCGAAGCTCTTTACTTTTGTAGCTAGGGTTGTAGCTGCTAGTAAAAATAAAAAACAATAGCGTGGCCGTAGGGGCCGCTAAACAACGTATCTACCCCAATTTTTCCACTAACAAGTCCTAAAGCTTTACTATACCCCTTTAGTTTTACGATTTTTTGTGATCATTGAGGACGAAAGCCGGGTTGTGTCGTAGTCACTAAAAAGCAAAGCTGAAGGCCGAATTTATTTATTTATTTATTTAAGGTTATAGACTACCAAACAGGCCTACGGCCTAATTACATGGAAGCCTGGACCGACAGCTTAACGTGCCCTCCGAAGCACGAATTATGGCTGTTCGCACACAGGCCTCTCACAACCACGTTTTCCTCACTTCGGCTGCTAAACTAGCAGGTTCAATTTTAGTGATTCTTTCAAAAACTCTTGGAAATTTTCAATTTTATATCAATTATGTAAATTCATGTTTAATTTAAATGTTTAATTTTCAAAATAATTATATTATAAATTGGCATTTACAAGAGTATCTTAAGAGTCCACCTCCTCTCCACTTTTAAACGAAATTTAAATGTTTCTCTCGTGCAACTTTATACAACTTGAAATAAAGTAAGTTTGTTCAAATAAAAAGCATCGGTGACCAACAAGCAAAGACAAAAGTAAAGAAAAGTTTGAACAACAAAGAACACCAACACTTTTATATATTATCAATTGTTTTAGCACCCTTTTAATCGAACTGGACAAGCTTTTTTTGTCCACGATACAAGATTTCAGGAACATTATCACTTTTATTCGAGAGAAACTTCTATAGAATTTATTATTTTCGTTTTCGCCAAGAAAATGTTTTGTTTTCTACCCCATGCATTCTTGTCACATAATTTTTACGTGTGAGTGGCGAGACCGCCCAATTTTTACAAATAAAATGATCGCTATAATTCAAATTTTACTTTATCTATAGAAAAGCACGAGCAAGCAGATCCGGCTTTAATTAATTTGAAGTTTTGCGAAAGAGATGGAAATGCTCATTACATGTAAATCTACCGCGAAACAAGGTGGTTTTAGACTTCAGTATCAATCAGGATAACAAGAAGGTTTTGTTAGAGTTATAAGCTCTAGGAAAGTGCTCTAATCCTTTAGGTACATTCTCGTGGTTTTCCTATGGCCCAAGTTATTAAGCTATACGAAGCACTACTCGTTCTTTTACAATTAATTTACAAACAAAACTAATTAACTACCTCAAATTATTATAACGAGCGATTAGAATATTCGAAATGCGCGATAAAAGCAACAGAAGTACCTTTTTTAATGATCGTGTCATTAATTTATAGCGACCGATCGATATTAGATTGGTATTGTGATTGTCATAAATGCCAAAAAAAGTAACGAAACTCATTATGTGAGCATTCATAAACTTTTTACGTACAATCTATTTTCGTCGCTTTATGTCTGTCACTTTTACTATTAGTCGAAACGACACACATCCGTTTCATTTTCAATTTAAATCAAAGCCCTTTTATTTTAATATCGGCACATATTTTTATCCCTAAGAGGATTGAAAATGGAAGCTCATTTTATCTGTTACGAGCATTCGTAGGTTTCTTTTTTGTTAAGGATCAACTGTTGAGTGTTACAGAAAAACTTGGATTCTTAGCTTTGGATTTTAGTATTCGCTTTTAAAATATGCCGATAGTAATGGCTTTAATCGTGAAATTCAAAACACCCAGTTCGTTTCACCTACTGACCCGTACATACACACAGGCTTGGCTTCGTGTGAACACCGTTCAGGCGGGCTGGACATCCCAAACCAAAGCGTCTTGACCTTGTTAAGGCTACGGCTTGATCTATGCAGGTCATCCTACACAGGCCAAACCGGAAGGCAAGCCTATGTGTATGGCGCAGACTTTATGCCTGCACATACCAAACCGGAGCGGGTGGACAGTGGACATCGTTCAAGCGGCCTGCATAGGCAAAACCAGAGCGCCTGCTTCTCGTTCTGGCTCCGGTTTGGCCTATGCAGATTGGCCTGCACAGGTAAAACTAGAAGGCACGCCTGTGTTTATGGAGCAGGCTTTAAGCCTGATGAGACCAATCAGGAGGGTGTGGACACCGTTTAGGCAGCCTGCACAAGCCAAACAGGAAAGAAAGGCCTGTGTGTGTGGACGAGCCTTTACAGTTACTAAACTGCCATCCTCAAGTATTATCCATGCATACCGAAAAGGGACATCACGTTTGGTATTAAGATGAGCGGGATTGCCCAGGATTACCCAGCATCTTCCCAACGCTGATACGATAGCTGTTAAGTCTAAGTACTATGTTTACTCTATATTCAAGTTTTTTGGCTCCTTTAATTCGCTTGTTAGGATTCTCATCTTGTGCTTTATTTGTGCATGCAAGAGTTTACTTCAATCCGTATTGTGGTCACACCACTTACTGTCTAAACTAAACCGATCTCTTTATTTTTTGTAGATTTTATAACCTTGTATACTGAGGTTTATGTGATCGCCATGCCGAGAGGTTTGGTTTTAAGTCAAGAATACAAAATTCTTTTTAAAATTGATTTGTACAGTTCCGACAGTTGTATAAAAAGCGAAACTCACAACGTCAGTCGTTCGACGATCTTTTTCCATTAAAATGGAACGACTTTTTAGAGGTGGAAAATTCGATGTAAATTAAATCCACACTTGATGAAATCTTCATCACCTGAGTAGACATGAAGTTTAAAATTAAACGTTGAATGATGGCTCTAAAGTTTGTATTTTAACAAGAAAGCAACTTTATTAATAAATTTCGACAAATAATGGAGTCGTTTTGAAATAAATTTAAACAGGCACCGACTTGACGACTCGGAATAAAACGTAAACGACGCCTGCGAAGTTAAGGTAAAATTCAAAATTAACTAACTAATCGTTTAATAAACGTAATTTTCAAATTTTTTTTTAAACAAAACTTTATTTATTCCAACAATTTCGAGTGTTTTGTAAAAGAAAAGTTCTCGAGACAATCGTTAAAGTTGGATATTTACACAATATGCTGCTTTCCTTCAATGTTTCTGGCGTTTCCTTGTAAAGCAATTTGAATAAATTATATTTCTTAAGTTTTAAAAAACCTACGTTTAACTAAAAGCTTTAAATCTTTTTATACAATAAGTGAACTTTAAAATGTTTTAAATTAAATTTTATCAATAAACATCCCTTTTCTTTTAATAAAAACAAATAACTCCCGTTAGAATAGATTCAATAATAATAAATATTCCTCCTTTTATTATTTTTAAAACATAGGGACGTGTATTAAAAATCGATACCAATTTGAAATATTTTAAGCTCTCTCGTTCAAATTTCTAATCCAATATCATTTCCTTTAATTAAAATTTGCTGAAATTTGACGAAAGGTAAATGAAAATCTTTTCTATCGTTGGGAAGAAAGAATCAAATTATGTAACGTTAAACATTTTCTTAATCAAAAGATTATATTTAAAGTCGATTGCTCTAGTTAAATTAATATTCTTAAGGGGTGGTTTCGTAAGTCCATATTGTTATTAAGTGTTAATAATTAGTAAGTTTAAAATAAAATAAGAGTAGTCAATAAAATGATGTATTCCACCTATTCATTTTTCTACACAGCCTCTTCAGCCCTTTTTTTCAATAAATATTTTATTCGTTTTTTGCTTGCACTATTCTGATGAGGCTCTAGCTTCTTAAAGAGTAGTTTGGCGGTAATTTTACCTACAATGAAAATTATAGAGCAGAAAATTATCTATTGGAACCCCTAAAAATATTTGACCTAGCTGTCATAATTAATTTATGACAATTAATCAAGTTTGAAAATTTATAATAAGTCGAATTCTACAACTCACTGTGTGTCTGAAGGCTCTAGTTCCTTAAAGAGTAGTATGAGGGTAATTTTACCTTTAACGAAATTTATAAAGCAGAAAATTCTCTATCGAGACCCGTAAAAATATGCAAACAAATAATTAAACTCATAGGGCACCCTTATAATAGTG
The DNA here is from genome assembly GCA_963924605.1 of Malthinus seriepunctatus. Classification (NCBI taxonomy): domain Eukaryota; kingdom Metazoa; phylum Arthropoda; class Insecta; order Coleoptera; family Cantharidae; genus Malthinus; species Malthinus seriepunctatus. The sequence goes on from OZ004601.1 coordinate 789,635, forward strand.
GTACCAGGCCATATTATGACACGCTTTTCATGAACTAAAGAATTTGAACACTAATTCTTTACAGATACGGATCTTCTAATCGAAGTTTATACAGGACAATAACCATTTACCATTGGTCAACCACTGGAATACTCTAAGTCCTGTTAGACAAATGATAAGTACAAAACAAACCACAAGAACATTTAACAACAGTAGACGAATAACACCAACTATTCTCGACTTTTCCACTTCTTAAATAATGCACTTTATGAAATATTTGCATTACATTTATAAAAAGTGCAACCCCCTCGAGCACCACTAACAAAATGGTCGAAACTTTTTACCATTCATTATGAAAGTAATGCAAATTTTTTCATTTGAATAATAATAGAGAGTAGTGTATAAGAGAGAAAATTAATGGGATTTTGTGTGAATACTCAAATCCTTAACTCAAATCGAAACTTGGCGAATTAATTCAATTGTCTTGTCTAAATTATAGGATAGCGCCACAGGTGGCACTAATTGAATCATCCAATATAATATAGTGACCATCGATAATTTACAAGGAGTACAAGAGATTTCCGATCGTAAATTAATAAACGAAATAACAAAAATTGGATATAAAAAATTTAAATAAAACCGTATAAAAAAGTTACGTCGACGTCGAGTGAGTTTTGACAAACCAAAATTAGATTATTCTACAACAGAGAAGAAGATGCATGCATATGCGGTATTAGAATATGAACGTCAGTTGAATTCTCTAGGGCGAGAAACGGTACACATCCTGTTTGATATTCTATTTCTATATATTCGATATCGTTTCAACTTCGATAGACAATTGCCGTAACGAATTTCGCAAGGTTTGTTACACATTCAAATAGTTTCTGTTTGCCATCCAATCACAAACGCAACTCTTAGGCATTATGACAATCATATAAATCACCATATCGTTATTTACTTACATAATACTCCAATTTACATTTTTTCTGTGTGTTGGCTTGTAATTTTACTAGCTTTAACCCGAAAGACAACCGACAAGAACGGAACCAATTACGGCGCCCTTAAGGGTTGTTAAGCTTGGAAGTGAAAAAATGACTTGGATAAAATTACTCAACCGAAATATATCAAAATCAAATTAATTCCGCCCTAATAATTTTTTCCTAAAAACCAGCCCCAAATCAATCTTTGGATTTACTAACTAACAAAATAATTACATCGGAAAACACCCGAAGCTTTCCTTTTATATACAGACCAATTAATGGAGACAAAAAGAAAATGTGTCGAGAAAAAAAAGCGGTCAGTTCGCGACGTGATTAGTTTTGAAACTTGAGTACTTTTCCTCCTCGGGTGTCTCCTCCAACACATTGTAGTAAATACAATTTTGTAATAAGTTAGTTAGTTTCGACTCGGCGGACGGAAAATTAAATATGACGTCCTACACTAAAAAAACACGTTTCAAATTTTTACAAGCGACGTCGCCCACCTCAAAATCTTTATAAAGGCAATTTCTATAATTTAATACTAAGCAAATTCGTCGGAATAACTTCCCCCTTATTAAAACGGATTAAATTATATAAATAATTGATTACATTTCTTATTTAATTATAACAAAAGATTAGCTAAGAATACTAAGCAAATTAATTTTAATTTTCTCGACGACGCACGATAAATTTGAATTAAAACATTTATTAACTGACGAATTTCCACGAACGTATTTCCATCCCTGATTTCAAAAATTCATCAGAAATAAAGTAAGTCGATAATTGCGAGTAAAAATAATTTAGAGGGTTCTACAAATCTACATGGCTCATGACTAGGCCCTGTGTTTTTTTTTTCATACTAACGTTTGTATCCTTCTACTGGAACGTCACATTACGAATTCGATGAACATATTTCCATCTCTAGTTTTCAAAAATTCTTCAGAAATAAAGTAAGTCGATAATTGCGAGTAAAAATAATTTAGAGGGTTCTACAAATCTACATGGCTCAAGACTAGGCCCTGTGTTGTTTTTTGTTTCATACTAACGTTTGTATCCTTCTACTGGAACGTCACCTTAAGAATTCAATGAACATATTTCCATCCCTTGTTTAAAAAATTCATCAGAAATAAAGTAAGTCGATAATTGCGAGTAAAAATAATTTAGAGGGTTCTACAAATCTACATGGCTCATGACTAGGCCCTTTGTTGTTTTTTTCATACTAACGTTTGTATCCTTCTACTGGAACGTCACATTACGAATTCGATGAACATATTTCCATCCCTTGTTTAAAAAATTCATCAGAAATAAAGTAAGTCGATAATTGCGAGTAAAAATAATTTAGAGGGTTCTACAAATCTACATGGCTCATGACTAGGCCCTGTGTTTTTTTTTTCATACTAACGTTTGTATCCTTCTACTGGAACGTCACATTACGAATTCGATGAACATATTTCCATCTCTAGTTTTCAAAAATTCTTCAGAAATAAAGTAAGTCGATAATTGCGAGTAAAAATAATTTAGAGGGTTCTACAAATCTACATGGCTCATGACTAGGCCCTGTGTTTTTTTTTCATACTAACGTTTGTATCCTTCTACTGGAACGTCACATTACGAATTCAATGAACATATTTCCATCCCTTGTTTAAAAAATTCATCAGAAATAAAGTAAGTCGATAATTGCGAGTAAAAATAATTTAGAGGGTTCTACAAATCTACATGGCTCATGACTAGGCCCTGTGTTTTTTTTTTCATACTAACGTTTGTATCCTTCTACTGGAACGTCACATTACGAATTCGATGAACATATTTCCATCTCTAGTTTTCAAAAATTCTTCAGAAATAAAGTAAGTCGATAATTGCGAGTAAAAATAATTTAGAGGGTTCTACAAATCTACATGGCTCAAGACTAGGCCCTGTGTTGTTTTTTGTTTCATACTAACGTTTGTATCCTTCTACTGGAACGTCACCTTAAGAATTCAATGAACATATTTCCATCCCTTGTTTAAAAAATTCATCAGAAATAAAGTAAGTCGATAATTGCGAGTAAAAATAATTTAGAAGGTTCTACAAATCTACATGGCTCATGACTAGGCCCTGTGTTGTTTTTTTTCATACTAACGTTTGTATCCTTCTACTGGAACGTCACCTTACGAATTCGATGAACATATTTCCATCCCTTGTTTTCAAAAATTCATCAGAAATAAAGTAAGTCGATAATTGCGAGTAAAAATAATTTAGAGGGTTCTACAAATCTACATGGCTCATGACTAGGCCTTGTGTTGTTTTTTTTCATACTAACGTTTGTATCCTTCTACTGGAACGTCACATTACGAATTCGATGAACATATTTCCATCTCTAGTTTTCAAAAATTCTTCAGAAATAAAGTAAGTCGATAATTGCGAGTAAAAATAATTTAGAGGGTTCTACAAATCTACATGGCTCAAGACTAGGCCCTGCGTTGTTTTTTTCATACCAACGTTTGTATCCTTCTACTGGAACGTCACATTACGAATTCGATGAACATATTTCCATCCCCTGTTTTCTAAAATTCATCAAAAATAAAGTAAGTCGATAATTGCGAGTAAAAATAATTTAGAGGGTTCTACAAATCTACATGGCTCATGACTAGGCCCTGTGTTGTTTTTTTTCATACTAACGTTTGTATCCTTCTACTGGAACGTCACATTACGAATTCGATGAACATATTTCCATCTCTAGTTTTCAAAAATTCTTCAGAAATAAAGTAAGTCGATAATTGCGAGTAAAAATAATTTAGAGGGTTCTACAAATCTACATGGCTCAAGACTAGGCCCTGTGTTGTTTTTTGTTTCATACTAACGTTTGTATCCTTCTACTGGAACGTCACCTTAAGAATTCAATGAACATATTTCCATCCCTTGTTTAAAAAATTCATCAGAAATAAAGTAAGTCGATAATTGCGAGTAAAAATAATTTAGAGGGTTCTACAAATCTACATGGCTCATGACTAGGCCCTGTGTTGTTTTTTTTCATACTAACGTTTGTATCCTTCTACTGGAACGTCACCTTAAGAATTCAATGAACATATTTCCATCCCTTGTTTAAAAAATTCATCAGAAATAAAGTAAGTCGATAATTACGAGTAAAAATAATTTAGAAGGTTCTACAAATCTACATGGCTCATGACTAGGCCCTGTGTTGTTTTTTTTTCATACTAACGTTTGTATCCTTCTACTGGAACGTCACCTTACGAATTCGATGAACATATTTCCATCCCTTGTTTTCAAAAATTCATCAGAAATAAAGTAAGTCGATAATTGCGAGTAAAAATAATTTAGAGGGTTCTACAAATCTACATGGCTCATGACTAGGCCCTGTGTTGTTTTTTTTCATACTAACGTTTGTATCCTTCTACTGGAACGTCACATTACGAATTCGATGAACATATTTCCATCTCTAGTTTTCAAAAATTCTTCAGAAATAAAGTAAGTCGATAATTGCGAGTAAAAATAATTTAGAGGGTTCTACAAATCTACATGGCTCAAGACTAGGCCCTGCGTTGTTTTTTTCATACCAACGTTTGTATCCTTCTACTGGAACGTCACATTACGAATTCGATGAACATATTTCCATCCCCTGTTTTCTAAAATTCATCAAAAATAAAGTAAGTCGATAATTGCGAGTAAAAATAATTTAGAGGGTTCTACAAATCTACATGGCTCAAGACTAGGCCCTGCGTTGTTTTTTGTTTCATACTAACGTTTGTATCCTTCTACTGGAACGTCACCTTAAGAATTCAATGAACATATTTCCATCCCTTGTTTAAAAAATTCATCAGAAATAAAGTAAGTCGATAATTGCGAGTAAAAATAATTTAGAGGGTTCTACAAATCTACATGGCTCATGACTAGGCCCTGTGTTGTTTTTTTTCATACTAACGTTTGTATCCTTCTACTGGAACGTCACCTTACGAATTCGATGAACATATTTCCATCCCTTGTTTTCAAAAATTCATCAGAAATAAAGTAAGTCGATAATTGCGAGTAAAAATAATTTAGAGGGTTCTACAAATCTACATGGCTCATGACTAGGCCCTGTGTTGTTTTTGTTTCATACTAACGTTTGTATCCTTCTACTGGAACGTCACCTTAAGAATTCAATGAACATATTTCCATCCCTTGTTTAAAAAATTCATCAGAAATAAAGTAAGTCGATAATTGCGAGTAAAAATAATTTAGAGGGTTCTACAAATCTACATGGCTCATGACTAGGCCCTGTGTTGTTTTTTTTCATACTAACGTTTGTATCCTTCTACTGGAACGTCACCTTACGAATTCGATGAACATATTTCCATCCCTTGTTTTCAAAAATTCATCAGAAATAAAGTAAGTCGATAATTGCGAGTAAAAATAATTTAGAGGGTTCTACAAATCTACTTGACTCAAGGCTTGACCCTGTGTTTTTTTTTCATACTAACGTTTGTATTTTTGTACTGTAACGTCAGATGACAAATTCTCGTGTCTAATTTGTCAATAAATAAATTATTACAATATAATTATAATTAGGAAATGGTAGATTCATTTCAACCCCTAATCGTAAATAAATTAAAATACCAACCACGATCTAATTTATATCGATGTTTTCAATTTAATTTGTTTTAAAAGTCACCTTTGATCAAAAAGTATTAAAGGGGAAATCGATATTTTCCCTCAATTAAACCACGAATTACTAAACGAGAAAATTTTTATTGTTTGTGAAAATGTACAAAAAGGACATTTTTAAAAAATAGTTATACTGTGCGTGTTTAATTTTTCCTCTTCTTTTGTTGTCTTTTAATCTTACAATACGACGTTTGTTGATTTCGCCCTTTTAAATGAAATACTTTCATTCGAACTTAACAGCCTAAATATTATTTCTGTACTATACAATTCCGAGTCTTTAACCCTCTTCAACGATTTCCTTCTGTCATTGTGCGTTTCGCCGATCCATTGTCCGCGGATAGTCGCAACTTGATTAAAATTTCCATTTAGTTTCTGTTTATGACAAGTAAAGTAGGTGGAACGAACCTCTTATTATTTTAGAATAGTGAAAATTTGTCCCAGCCTTATAATACTTTATTATATTTTCTAATTGTTTTAATGAGTTTCCAAATGCTCATTTCTTATTACTTCTCAGTTGAAAATATCTCTACAGAATAAGGAGGAAAAAAACTTTTTAAATACTCCTACAGACTTCACTTCGTGTCTTTGTAATATTTTACTTGAAACAAAAAATTAGTTTAGAATTCGTCGATTTTTAAATCTCAAAAGAGCCGCTAAATAGTGCCCCTAGCACCGTATAAACATCGTATCAAACATTATTTATTTTATCTGTATGATGCTAAGTGTGGTGCTAGGGCCAAAGCGAGGTGCGGTGCGCCTACGTGCCCTACCTTAAGGTTGACTTACTAGTCCAAAGAAATTAGTTTTCACAATTGAGAGAGAGGATAGGCAGCAGATGCACAAAGGATAGCAACAGCTGGAGAGTCTGAGCAACCGAGGTTTAGTACATATTGAGTTTTCAAACTTTTCAAGCCTCAAAAGACAATGTCTTACTGCTACGAAGATTTCATTAAGAGAGGAAACCACGCACATCGCACGTAAAAAGTACCACGTTCTTTTGTTAAGAACAGTAAAACCGAGATAAACAAAAACTCTTTGACAATGGAAATATTTAAAAAAAAAAAGACAAAAGCATCAAACCAAACAATTTTAATTAATTAAAATTGTAATAATTGAATTTCTAATAATTAAAAATAGAAACTATAAAAAACTGAAGCGCCCATCATAACAAAACGAATATTTTCGATGTGCTGAAGGTTCATTTAAACAAAATGAATTTAAGTCGTATTCTTCGCATCACTTATTGTGTTTCGTCGTCGCTTTAGATAAAAAAATAATAATGAAATCAAAACAATGAACTACAACACTAACAATAGGAAAATATCTGAATGGAACTGCTGCAGTACACGTCAAACTCAATCTTTGAAACAGAATTGCAATTACTTTCAATAGTCGAAATGAAAAGAAGCGAGAAGAGAACTACATTTTATGTCCTTTTGTGCATTATCATACGAGTGCAGTTTTGCCGAAGTTCATCGGATGCGATATACACACAAAATGAGATGGATGCACAACAATAATCGATATCGATCGGTAATATCCTTTCACCAGCAGCACACACACAAACACATACCAATAATTATTCGTGCAGATATAGTCCTGGAACGCCTCTATTCATTAGAAATATAAATTCAAAGCACACATATCTAAAAGTCAATAAGCCATTTTTTAAATACACTTTTGATAAATTGCAAAACAAATATTAATTTGTCCATATTCGATGGAAAAATTAATTAAAAATATTATTGTTTTAGAGAAAAAATTAAAACCAACATATAAAAGGTACTTCGTTCCAATTTGTTGACTAAAATCTCTCTCTCGAGTCTCAACTTTAATCTAAATCTAATCTTAATGTTGTTGAACATCGCTTGACCAATTTTCAGTGTATGAAACTTAGTCCATTGTGGTAATTGTATGTCCTGAACGGATGGTAATCTCCTTCCATGTAGTTTCCTTTAATTTTCCTTTAGTCCATAACTGAATAATTTGACGCTTATGGGTCTTATACGTTCTCCGCTTTATTGAAAGATGTTTTACCAAGTAATTTTAACTCTCTCTATATTTACATTATACTACCCCTTCCTTGTTTTAATTCTTTTATTAAAGATGTGTAATAATTCTCAATTTCACTTCACCTCCCTGAATTATCAAGAGAGAAAATTTAAATTTTGCTCGTAAAAGTTATTTGTTTTGAATTTCTTGAAGGGTCGATTTTGTAAACAATCGCCTCAGTAAACAAAATTCTCCGTTAAGAGACCTAAAAATGACCCTATAGGCACTAAACCGCTATTTATTAATAATTTATCCCGAGCTGTCCCAAAAGTGTAAGTTGTGGCGACCTTTGGGTAAAATCAAAATCCGTCGAAAGCGGTGATAAAATTTAATTAACGTCAAAAGAAATACATAAAAAATGCAATGAACTAAAGAGGATTAAAGGCAACTGTGAATTCGACGCGACCGAGATATCCGATCTCGCCTAAAATAACTTTCAACAAAACAGAACGAGATGGGGAGAGTGTAGTGTGCCACAATTTTTTATTTAGACATCTCATAAGCTTTTGAATTTTTCTTTGAAACAAACGATAATCTAACATAAGAATTTTTTTACACAAAAGTGCTCCACACTCCACTTAATTTTCGCCTATTTGTTTTTATTTGCGATTTTTTTGCTTACACCTAAGTGACGACAAGGAGAAGACGAGCAGAATAAAACTCCTTAAGGTAAATCGGTTTCATGTTAAATCGATTTACAACTATCTAAGTGTATGCCATTCAACAGATACGATATTGAAAACGGAAGAACAAGTATGTCCTTTAGTCGGATTCTCAAAAACAAATAAAACGACCGTAATGTTCGATATAAAAACGATCGAGAGAAACTTTTGTGCCAACAAAAAAAATAAAAAATTATAGACACTTTACGAATAAATGTAGTGTCAAGTTTTCAAATGGAAAGTAATTATTTTAACGCTTTTCACAAGTGTAAACACTTACAGACCAAAACACAAATGGCTTTTATTCATCTTGTAGGAGAATTTTTATTTTTGAGTGCTTTTAGAAAAACACCAAAGCAGCGCGACGCTCTCCCTCCCATAACTCATTAAGTTTATCGCAACTTTTGGAATGTCTCCCGAAAAACAATTTAGCAAAAGGTACAAAATTTCGAAATGCACCGCATCATAATTATTTGTCGGATCTAAACGTAAATAAAAAAATCTTGCCATTTAAATAAAGTGAGATAAATGTAATATAGGTAACAATAAATGGGCATCGAGGGACGCATCGTCGCCCAAAAAACTGTGAAAATACATTTTTATTTATTTAAAATAGCGAGAACGTTTTTATCACGGGACCTATATGTCATTTTAATACTTCAAAGCAAAAAAGAGCGGTAACGACGTACGTTGAAAAAGTAAGAAAATCGAATTACACAACAAAAATATTTCCTTTTGCGCTTCATGGCAAAAAATTAAGTTAGGGAAAAAGATCATAAAAGCTAATTTCGACAAAGGAAAAAAACAATTTTGGAACTTAATAAAGCAACACGTATTAAACAAAATAAAATTTGTACTTTCAGTTTTCTTATACAAAATGCTACACGGTAAATTATTTTATGTTTAACTAGAAGCTTTCCACTTTATTACGTGGGGTTTTGGTGTCGTTTTAAGGCAGTGTTTCATACAACGCGTGACGATCCTGTCAGCTATATTTTACTTTATGGTTTGTAAATGTTGCGAAAAGTTTGCATATTGTGTCATAAAGATACACAGTTTACTAACGTACGAGGTCCTCACAAAGAAAAGCACGACATAAAAATCCGATGCTCTTCACGTGTTATGAAAAAAATTAAACCTTTTGATTTTGAGGGTACGATTTTCGCAAGTTGTGTCACTGTAAAAAGATCTCAATTTGGACAAATTTTATATTATAAATTGAAATGGAGCATTTCCCTTCTCAATCGTGACTTTAAACAGCTCACAATTACCAGGATATTACTTCAATAAGTCTCCCAACTAAAAAGACTAACATTGGAGGAAAAGTAGAAAAATTAAAAAAAGTCGACAAATTTCCCCTCTCTACTTATGCTTTTTCCAACTTTAAATAAAAATTAAGATTGCTCTGTTAACATAAGTTGACAAGAAATCTAAATTTAAATCATTTGACGTCACCCAAAATAAATTAATTTAAAAACTTGACATTTCCAACTTAGAGAAAGTTCATATTTTTCGACGAAAATAAATTTTTCTTCACAATTCTTCTATCTATACAATCAATCGCCCACTTCCTTGTAAATTGATAACTTTAATTGCGTGTATATATTTTTTGTATAGCTCGAAAGATCAAAATTGTCACAAGAAAAGCTCTTAAATCGGAAACCAAAGAAAATCTAATTTTTACAAAAAATAAATTACTTTTTCCATATTATTTTTCTCACAATAGTATCTAATACAGACAAGAAAAATAAAACGTAAGATACAAAAAATAGAATTATTAATTAGTAATTTGTAACGAAACCGAAGACCTACAACCTACAACCATATAATAAAAGAATAGCACGTTTAAGAAAAAATAAAGAAACGTGAGAAAAAAGAAAATCACCATGGAAGCCGACGACGTAATTAATTAAAAATAAAGGAATAATATTACAAAGAAATGTACTGCTGTCGATGAAGTGGCGTAAATAACGGGCCCACAAGGCCGTCGTTGCTGGAGCGCCCCACAGGATAGAAAGGGTCCCAGAAACATCGTTTAGTATCAAATTTCGTTATAAAATCGAATTGCGGTTAAATAAAATGATTATTAAAGGGAATAGGTAGGGGCTCCACTCTGGATTTTGCGGGAGGACCCCCAAACTCTTATAGTTACGCCATAAGCATAAAGAGTTTAACAATCTTACTCTGGATAGCCTCCTTAAATAGAATTGACATCCCGATTACATTCGATTTTGGATTACACATATTCGTGTGAGTTTTGGACCACTACAATGGAGTTTGACCGTTTCTGAGGCTTTTTTGCTCAAGTAACAGAAAGTCTAGGTATCCACTTGATCCCTATGGAGTACTAATTTGATCTGAACTGATTTTAAAAATAGGATTCTGTAGAAGAAATAGCAGTTACAGGCTTTAGCAATATCTCACTGGTACAGCAACCTCGGTCGCCTTGCATAGAGGCTCAGAATCAGGCCCATAGCTAGACTGTGTTTTCAGAACAGGCTCGAAAGTTTTCAAGAGAGGTTTTCTCTCTTCTGGGTTTGTATAAATCTGTTCACCACTGTAGTCTCTTCTGAGAATGGAAGTTTTATGCCCAAAGTTTACAAAAATTTGACTTTCAGCTCTGGTAAGAACAGGCTTAAAATTTTCCAGGGCAGCCTGAGGCTCTGCCTGCCCTGGCGTACCCCTGGCTGCGACCCTGTCAAAATAATCGATCTAACAAGGCTTTTCACTATAGAAGAAAAGTGGAGAAGAACCAGAGCAAATTTTTTGGACTTATCAACATTTTGCACCCTATTAAACGATTTCTAAATGCCAATGCCATCTGATTATTAATAAGTAATTTTTAATGGCTAATAAATAGTGGTAATGTAGAACAAACTAAACATTAATTAATGAGTATCCTATATGTAGCTTGAAGCTATAAGGAACTTTATCTTGATGATCCTTTTCGACATTACTAAATAACAGATACGTACAATTACTCTCCCATTTGTCAACGTATATCTCGCAATGTTTGATATCTTCCAAATCGTTTAAATTACCTCAAATTATAATTTTAGTAAACCAGAGCAATTAAACAAAAATAAAATAATATTAATCATTTTCAAATATTATAAGAACTTAATATCTAAAAAAATACTAAAACAAGAGTTTCAAGTTTAAAGCTGGTGGAAAACGTGATCGAAATGATCATAAATCCTCACACAAATTAAATCTCTTTGCTATTTGATGTGTGTCGAAATGCGAAAATAGGCAAACAAGTTTAAAAAAAAAATAAAGATTGAAATGTATTTCCCAAGACGTTTTCACGAATTGAAAACTTTAAAATCAAATTAAAATTTTAACGCCATTTTCACTTTACGCAATTGTAATTTAATAATAAACAGAAGTTTACTTCCTAAAAGGTTTTTAAGTTACGCATTTGAGTTTGTACAAAATAAAGTTAAAATTTATTTTTGGTGGCTTAGTTTTCGTATTCCTTATATTAATGTTAAGGCTGTATATAATAGAACACAGTTGGAAATTGGGAAAATCTAGTTCTAAGTTGAGTAACACGTGAAGTTTATCCAAAAGCTGAAGGCAAAGTTTGTAACTTTAGCAAAGTAATCTCCGGTTATAATCCAACAGCCCTTCGTTAGAAATAACTCATCGTCTAAACAGTGTCCAGTTTTACTGCAGAAATTTTTAAGAAGAATATGCTATTTATTTCTATTAGTGCAGATTCAAGACCACAAATTTCCCTCGACAAATTACTACAGACCAAGCACCAATCGGCACCAACCTTTTAACTTAATAATTGTTTTTGGTTTCCTTTAGCATCTGAATCCAACCAAAGGTTGGAATGGATCAAGGACTGAAGAGCTGGAAGGGGTAGCAAGAAGAATGCAGCACTGGGTTCGACTAAGTAGCCTAAGTACGCGTAAACCTCGGTTTACCCTCCACCCTAATAGTCCTAATTTCTGTATCCTAGAATCCTCAAGTGTTTAATCTAAGTTGGTCTCTCTAGAAGTACTTTCTCTCTCTCTAGCCCAGCAAACTTTAAACGCGACGCCCCAATTGTGAAATTAATTCCATGTCTAACAAAAGTCGTTAAGCATGACCAGTGTTAGTGTCGGAAGTCTTAATCCCTCAATCCCTGGGATAACTCATCGACTAGTTTGAAAGCGAAATATTATGGCCCGTCCACAGACACAGGCTTGTCTTCCGATTTGGCCTGTGCAGTTTATTTTTTTTTGACGTTAAACTGTAAAAAAAAGAAAAGCTATCCGCGAAAAACAAGTTTTTTCTCCAAACATTTACAGTATAAAAAAAATTACATCCCCTTACACATAAAGTGTCTGATTTTAAAATAAACCGAGGAATTAATAAACATCCCTTCTCATTTCTTCAACGTTGATGATCAAAATGTAGTCTCTAAAGTAAACCAAAAATTTTCAGTTTAAGCTTAACACATCAATTTATCACAAAATGTCGTAAACGTAATTTGTTATCACATATCTACACCCTTATTCATAATTCACGTTGCCTTTCACTATAATACCGTATCATAAAAAATTTAACACTTACAAATATAAATAAATTCAAAATTTTCATTTTTTGGCGACGAGAAATACAAGTTTTTTTATATTAAACCACCTCCTGGAAAATTAATTGACTTTTAAGTCGGTTGTTAGTCTACGTTGTGTGTTTTACATAAAGAGAACGAAAAGGACACATCTCTCTAACAAAAAGGGTTGTTCCTTTTAAACAAATGTACTAGGGACTTAACAAACTACTAACCACTACTATAATTGGTTATTTCTCGGTCCAACAGACAACTAATGAGGAAATTTGTCGGTCTAATTGACTTCACCCTCATTAAGCTTTAATTCTCAAGTTCGTCGATTTCATTAACTCGAAACCTAATAAATATCTAACGAAATTTAAAAGCGAAAAAAGGGAAGAAAAAACATAATCGATAACACATACCTGTCCAAGATTGACGAATCCGTGTTTGTCGGCTACGTCGTCTACTGCCTCGATTCCGTTGTTGGGAATGTGAACTGCGAAGTGGTTAGAATAAATCGGAGTTTTCCTATCTGTTAGAGCTTCGACAAATGCCTCTCGAGTAAAAGCACACACGCACACGAGCAGACTACACAATAATTTCACTAAAACCATATCTAGACAAGGAGCTAATAATCGGAGTATAAAATGCTTAGCGACAAAATTTTAACGCGCGTTTCGGTCGTCTTGCTCATAGGTTCCACGTGCTGCGTGTCCTGAAAATAAAAAAAAGAGTATTAGAAACAGATACAAGAGCGAGTGCTAAACGAGGACGTGAGCCATAACAATATTGGACAACGGTTACAGTTAAGTAATGCAATAACGAAAGAATAGCAGCACCATCCGAGGCGCACTTATTAGGTTGCCTTTAAGCTTTATTTGTAAGAATAATTGTTAACTACCCCAAAAGTCAAAGCCGACTTTATTTTCTTTTTACTTTATTTTTCTTAAATTAACACGAATACTCGTGTGTTTACATATGCAGAAAACGTTGCGACCACGAACAAACACTCAAATGCTAAGAATTATATTAACTTTAGGCGAATGTAAATCAAGTTTGTAAGTTTTACATATTTTCTTGTGGAAATTTTGTTCTCAAGAATGTGCTCACAATAACTAATTTTCTACAAAAACTTTTCTACTGTTCACTTTTTATGTCGAGACTTTCTAAATACTCACTCGTCGTTAATCTAGGCGGAAGGCCCAGTTGTATCACGCTCTTTGACGAGAGAGGCCTAAGACCGAGCTGTTCTCCTGAATAATAGCTTTCTGAGCTTTCGTTTGATTAAGAATAAAATTGGATTGATCAACGACGTAAAAAAAAGAAATCTAAGGGCCGGTACTTTAAGTCTCGGTTAAAATCTTGTTTAACTAACCTGGGTTGGGATCTTGTAACTATTAGCGAATTGCTACTTTAAACTACCTACCCTCTATAATACTTCTCCTTTTGTAGGAGAGGGGTAGGAAGTAAGTAGTTTAGAGTAGTGTAGTAAAACGCTAATAATTACAGGATGGCAGCAGCGCTGGTAACATCAAGTTAAATTTCATAAGGGTTACTTGTAACTACGTTTATCCTTAACCAGTGCTTAACCGAGACTTAAAATACCGTCCCTAAGTTAAAAGATGGACTTTTATGGCCAGACTTATGCTGATTTTCTAAATACCCTGTCATCGTCAGTCGAGGCCGAAGGCCCAATTGTATCGTGCTCTTTGACAAGAGAGGCTTAAGGCCGCGCTGTACTCCTGAATAGTAACGCCTGGATAACGTGCATTATCACGTTATGGCCACTATTAAGTCCTGCAGGGCTTTCGTTCATTTAAGAATAAAATTGGATTGATCTATGACGTAAAAAAATGAAATCTAAGGGCCGGTACTTTGAGTCTCGATCAAAATCTTGTTTAACTAACCTGAGTTGGCATACTGTAACTACACTAAACCACCTACATTTTACCCTTCTCCTATGAATTTTTAAAAGTTTGTAGGAGAGGGGTAGGGAGTAAGTAGTTTAGCGTAGCGTAGCAATACGCTAATAATTGCAAAATCCCAGCCCTGGTCTCGTCAGGTTAAATTTCATACGGGAAACACCTACTTATATTTTATAACTATGTTTGTCCCTAACCAGTGCTTAACCGAGACTCAAAATACCGTCCCTAAGTTAGTACTATATTCAACCACATACTGTCTAGGCAGGACTTTTCTATAGTGCTTAGAAGAACGCAGAAGTCTAAGGTTCAATTTTGTATGAATAAAAGGTCACACTATCATTTAAATACTATACCTACGTTAATTTGAAGTTACATTTCTGCTATTTCAACAAGATCGTATCGAAATTTAACACTTGCTCTTTAATTACCCCAAAAACAAAATTCCTTTTCTCTAATTTAAGCCCAGTCACATTTTCTAAATATTTTAAAGCTTCTCGAGAAAATTTCTTACACTTTTGTTATAAGCATCGAAAAGCTCAATTTTAATTATCTAATTGTTTAAAGCTTTCGAAAATTATAAAACAAAACCCTCTCGATCGATCTACTTTTTCCCTTTGGAAAAACTCGAAAAAATTTGGAAACTTCTAATAAAATCCGCAGACATTAGAAAAAAAAATTTGAGCAAATCTCACACAAATCGAGTTGAACCGTTGAACAAATGTGAAGCAAAGTGATGGAATAAAAAGTACCCAATATTTATCCGCTAATTGAATTTAAGTTGCAAATTTTTTTAGGAAAGAAAATTTCCGTTTGGTTTAAATAAAAATATATTTATATAAAAAATTCCGACGACGTTCGAAAACTTACTGAATATTTCCTGTGGTCTCTTTCCGACTTTTTCCTTTTTTTTTGCTCTTCAAAATCGAATTTATTTGATATAAAAATATGTGTGCGTGTCATGCATGAACGAAGAGAGAGCTTTTAATTTTTCTAAAATATAAAATTTTAATCCGAAACGAATAATTATGATTAATATGACGTTTGTTTAAAGATAATAACGACAATTTTAATGAAAACAAATATTCGGATAATGCTATATGAATAACTCTCCATACATGTCCGTATGCAATTGTTAATGATAATGAATAGCGTGAGCATATAAAGTAAATAACGGACGTGTAACATAATTTTATTAAATAATTCCGCGACAGTTTTATAATTTTGTTGTCACAATGTACAACACCTACAAGTAAAACTTTCAACATGTCGTGACATAATTTTTCACTCCAAACTCTTTTACACGTCCAACAAGAAAAATTTAATAAGGCGCCGTTTTTACGATCCGATCCGAACTTTTCCTAATATTTATCCTAAATTAAGGCGTCGAAGATATACCCTTATGGATCTATTGTCCTATTGATCCTGCATTTTATGTTGAGCCACAAAACGCCACACTATCGAAAACCATATGTGTTGCAGCTTCCTCCTCATCCATACCCCACAATTATTACTCCATACAATGACTATCTCGGATACCCGTCTTCTATCGCTATAGTTCCACACATTGACTGCGAGCAAATTAATATAGCTGGTACGCCACAACATTGCAAAGGACACTAATTGACGAGGCCCTTAACTTCACCCACTCAACCTGAATCGCTAAAGTCCTACCCATAGGAACGAATGACAAAATGTTTACTACATTCAAAAAAAGTTGTTTTGAAGGGCAATATAATAATTTTATCCGGTCCACTTCCTACGCGATTTTATCTATTCAAATTTGGCCGATTAAAAGAGTCCTCGATATCTGTACACAGGAAGATGAAAATTCGTTATAAAAAAGAGATTCATTTCACTTTTTCATAGCCTTTCACGAAATTTCCCACAAGAATTGGCGTAGAAAATTAATTACCTACAAGGGACCAGTTTTCTATAGATTTAAATCAGAAACATTCCGCCTCAAGACGTCGCTCAATGAAAAAAAAAAGAAAATTAGTAATATAAAGGGACGATTTTTCGAAACAGAATAATTTAATTAAACTTTTAAAGCTGTTCACATTTAAGTCGTTAAAAAAATTAGAATACCAATTAGATTTTATTACATTAATTACATGGTAGATTTAGTTACCGCTTATTCGAAAGCGATTTTATCCCGTAAACAAATTAGACTTAATAATTAAACTTCCGTCTGCGACGTTCCTGTCGTTTCAACCCTTTTTCGATAACCAGCACGCAATAACTCAATCTTGGCGTGAATTCAATCAATAACCAACAACTCTGTACAATAGGTAAATGTCCAATATCTCAAGTCCCGACAGAAAAGGTATCATCTTTCATGTAACAAAGAAGACGAAAATAAAAAGGGAAAAGAAAAAAGAAATAGAAAACTTAATTGGAAAAAGAATGAGATAAATTTTATACGAAATAAATCAACGTCCACTAAGTTCGACCACTTGATCTCGGCCCTTCGGCATTTTTCAAAATCGAAATATATTACTCAACACTGTTTGCTAACTGCTAGTAAAACGCCCAAAAAAATATTTACTACGCACATCCATAAAACTTTAGCTTTTAAATGTTAAAATCTAAAAATGTTGACTTTTGGACTCGCTCCACGTAGTGCTCCATCACTTAAAAGAATGAACGATCATCGATTCCTGACAAAGTAATGATGAATGTGACAACTAAATATAATATAAGAAAGGAGGAATTACAAAGAGATTAAATCACATTCACATTCCCAAATTTTGGCGTTTCATTTACAAAGAAGGGAGTTACACGTTGCCCAATTTTTAATAAGCCAAGGTTTCAATGTAACTTTCAAAGACCTCTCATGATCTACCACCCCTATTATTGTTACTCATTAATGACGTATGGCATTTTCTTTTAGGGTTTGGGTTTTACGACTTTGTCTTTTAAAGGACCACAATAACTACATAGTCGGTCGTAAAATGTCAAGAAACAGCCTGATGCCCTTTGGCACAAATAAATCTTTTTACCTGCATAAAGGAAGGGTAGTTCGTTCACTCCGCGGATCAATCATTTTAAATAACCAGGCTTCAATTTTTAATCATATCCTGCTAAAACACCTACGCTTGTCCTGCATTTTACAACTATGTAATTATTGGAATACTGTTAATGTAAAACATGGCATGATGTGGTGCTGACCGCCAAATTATTTCACGTTTAAGAAACTCTGGGAATAGTTAATCTGAGTAATTTGTACCTACCCCTGCTTAGTCTTGTATAACGTGACAGTTTCCATGTGTTAACCGGCGAACCGAGGCTACACTCTGAAGAGCGCCGCT
Source organism: Malthinus seriepunctatus (assembly GCA_963924605.1). Lineage (NCBI taxonomy): Eukaryota > Metazoa > Arthropoda > Insecta > Coleoptera > Cantharidae > Malthinus > Malthinus seriepunctatus. The sequence continues at coordinate 807,728 of OZ004601.1, forward strand.
TAAGCTATACACACAGAGCACTACCCAATCGTTTATTTCTTATAAAAATAATTACGAGAAGTAAGGTGCCAAATATTAAAGCTCTCATTTCAAATTTTTTTCGACGACAGGGTTTTCCTCTTAAAGGAATAATTTCGGTATCAAAAATATAGTAAGATAAATCACATTAAAAGAAAAACTATACGTAAAGTTTTTACGTCCAAGAACATAACTTATTTTTAAGAAAAGATATATTTCTTATTTTTGTGTCGTCACAATTGTTTTGCTTGGCTTAATGGTTTATAAAGAATAATGTTAAATTCTGCTATTAAAGATTAATCTCACCGTTCAACAATAATTGTTAAGGAGTGAAAATTTACTATTCGTTACAGGGACGAATCGAGAATTTTTCATCGAGATGGGGTAGTTCACGTCTTTGCCTGTTAAGACGTCATATCCAAATAGTTATGATCCAATAATGGTTGGAAAGTCCCCGATACCACCCCGAAGGTTAACTGCAAGGGAAGATTCTTGAGTAGTCGGGTTCAACAATAATTTCTTTCGCACAACAGAATTTGGCTCCCAGATCATCAATTAGCGATTGATGCTCGAACTAAGCGAGTGATAATGACACAAAATCACGTTGATGACGACCAATTACATGGCTTAGTAACAGCTTAAATTTGGAACTCAATAAAACCTTAATACAGCGATGTCACTATGTCGTTTATAGCAATAAAGCAAAATTCTTTTATTTATCGTCCCTGATGTAATTTTGAATTATTAGTGTGAGCAGTGGATAAGTAGTAAATAAATTCAATAAGTGGGTGCGATCATCTCCGTCCCTTAGATCCGCTAGTGAATAAGAAAAATGTTGTCGACTAACCTAATTCATAATAATAAAAGTTTCGTTTTATTATATGCGAGCTTTGTAACGATTCAAAGTACAATTATAAAAGTTTCGAAAAAGAAAAAAAAGGAAAATTTCAAGTTTATCTATCTTTTCCATGCATAAAGTATAATAATTTATATGCCAATGATGTAAGAAAACTGTTAAAAAGTTTTGACATCGGTTGAATAATAAATGGTCAAAGTAAACAGATATTTCAAACTGACAAAGCCAAGATGAACTGAAAAACGAAGAAAAGCTCTGCAGCATTCTTACAATACGTGTGGTTACATTCAAATGCTTTCGGGTCACCTATCTGTTGGTAAGAGTGACGGTGAACGACGTCCAATAATGCCTTTACGTCCAATTCGAACATTACCCAAGGTTTACTTTTCACTTTTTACCAAAAAAATTTATCTAGTTAAATTAGGTCTTACTGACCTAAAAGGGTACAATTTGATAATTGACCAAACTGACACAAACTTAAACACAAAAACGAAAATTAAAAGTTAATTTTCAATTCAAAGACCTTTAGTTTTTTTATATCAATTTAGTAGGCATCGATTTAAAAAAAATAGCAAGAAAACTAATAACATAGGGCCTTGCCAAGAGCCAAAAGTTTTTTAAACTAACTTTTGGAGCTGTAAAAAAATGAAGCGAATGTTAAAAGCAACAAGGTAGTGACACTCAAATTGATGGATCGTTTTTCTTTTTCAAAAACGCTATGCACTCTCGAATGTCTAACCTTTTCTCGTGTAGTATTTATAAATTCTAAAACCTACTTTGTATCAAACATTAGACTATAAGGAACAAAAATTTAAAAAAAAGCACCACCAAGTTAATAAAGGGAAGGTGTGTCGCCAAACAAAAATTACACTACGCAAGAAAATGAGGTTTGGGTGTGTGTTTACATCCCAACTCGATCTCCCGAGGGGTTTTCGGAGAGTTAGGCCTTTTTAGAAATCTTTAGGGTCTTATATACCCTGATACCATATTTCAAGGTCCAAGAATAGCTAAAAGTGCGTCTTTTAATGTAACAGGGTAAAGAACACGCTTTGTTGAACCACTTCTGGGCATCCTTGGCTCTTTAAGTTGTGTATGAGGGTAGATAATACCCTAAAAATACCTAGAAAAGCATTACTTTTTCGAAAAAACGTCGGAGCCTAAGTGAAGAGGAGATTTACGTCCAGGTGAAGTACCACCAATTTATTAAAGAGAAATTTCGCTGGGCAAGAAAATAAGGCTTGGGTGTGAGTCTCGTTCCTCACCCGATCCTTCGGGGGATTTTCGGAAAAGTTAGGCTTGTTTAGAAATCTTTAGGATCTTATCTACCCAGATATCTTATAGAGATCCTAGGATACCTAAAAAATATTCATTGGTGTAACAGGATAAAGATCCTAAAAATACCTAGAAAAGCAAGACTTTTTCGAAAAAACGTCGGAGCCTAAGTGAAGAGGAGATTTACGTCCAGGTGAAGTACCACCAATTTATTAAAGAGAAATTTCGCTGGGCAAGAAAATAAGGCTTGGGTGTGAGTCTCGTTCCTCACCCGATCCTTCGGGGGATTTTCGGAAAAGTTAGGCTTGTTTAGAAATCTTTAGGATCTTATCTACCCAGATATCTTATAGAGATCCTAGGATACCTAAAAAATATTCATTGGTGTAACAGGATAAAGATCCTAAAAATACCTAGAAAAGCAAGACTTTTTAGAAAAAACGTCGGAGCCTAAGTGAAGAGGAGATTTACGTCCAGGTGAAGTACCACCAATTTATTAAAGAGAAATTTCGCTGGGCAAGAAAATAAGGCTTGGGTGTGAGTCTCGTTCCTCACCCGATCCTTCGGGGGATTTTCGGAAAAGTTAGGTTTGTTTAGAAATCTTTAGGATCTTATCTACCCAGATATCTTATAGAGATCCTAGGATACCTAAAAAATATTCATTGGTGTAACAGGATAAAGATCCTAAAAATACCTAGAAAAGCAAGACTTTTTAGAAAAAAACCGTCGGGGGCTAAGTGAAGGGGAGGCTCACATCCCTGGTGATTGCCCAAGTTAAGTAATACCAAGTTATTGAAGAGCAGGTGTGTCGTCAAATTAAAATTACACTACGCAAGAAAATGAGGTTTGGGTTTAAGTCTCCCTCCTCACCCAATCTCCCGAGGGGTTCTCGGAAAAGTTAGACTTTTTTAGAAATCTTTAGGGTCTTATCTACCCTGATACCCTATTTAAAAATCCAAGAACAGCTAAAAGTGCGTCATTAATGCAACAGGGTAAAGAACACGATTTGTTGAAGCACTTCTACGCATTCTTGGATCTTTAACTTTTGTATGAGGGTAGTAGGTGGTACCCTAAAAATACCTCAAAAAGCATGACTTTTTCGAAAAAATCTCAGGGGCATTAGTGCAGGAACCACTAGGAACCAGCCTCAGATTCCTAGTGGTTCCTGCATCGCGACATGATAAGGTCCACACTTATGGGAGAGTTCTGTGCTTTTTATAAAATTCAAAATTTTTCCTATTGATAAGTTGAGCAGTTCTCTTTGGAGCATCTTCTCTTTCCCGAGAATGCAGTAACGACTTCTTGTGAAAGCCTTACAGTGTAGCAGAAGATGAATTTGAGTTTCCTCCTCCTCTGCATAGTGGGTCAGTCCGTGGCCAACGTCAGTCCCATGGTATACAGGTGCTTCTTATGCTAGAAATGGCCAGTTATAGTTGTCGTTGCCAGTTGTAGTTCATCTCCGCTCATTTTGAGTAGAGAGCGAGTTCTTTTGTCAGAGGGTTTTTAAAGTAGGGATTTAGAATGTCCCTATCCAGGGGTTTCCTTCCAGTGTAGGTATAATATACCATAACAGAAGTGACTTTATTTCTCTCTTTGCCATTTCGTAAGGATTGCTCCCCTCTTTGGCCAGGCCGTCCACCTTTTCGTTCCTTGATGGTATGTTGAAGGAGAGTCTTACGTCCCAGGTGATTGCACGGAAAATTTAGATTTTTCTAGGGATCTTTAGAGTGTAGTCTACTATAATACAAAATTTTCAAGCTTCTAGGATTATTAGCAGTGCTTCGGTATTGAAAGTTACCCCATTCTGCTTTATTTTTATTAATATAGATTTAAACTAAACTTATAATTTAATTAAAGATTATTCAAATGAATGGCTAAAAAAGAATGGACAAACCTACCATTATGTCATCCTTATAAAGATCACGATGGTGCGATTTTATCAAACTGAGTTTGGCCCTATTATGAGATATCCAACTGAAGATGTCCCAGTTTCCAAGTGTTTGAGGAATGCAATTATGCTTTTGGAGCATCTCCTAACAAACACCTAAATTCCACACCGTTATAAAAACAATTTAAAAAAATCCATTCTCGCGTTGTGATTTACACATCGCCATGGCACACTAATTTTGGTTAAATTGAAATTTTGTGGGTCGCTTACGAAGTAGTTCGGTGAAAATAAGAGTAAATAAATCAAATGTCTCTTGTTTATACCCCGAATTTTTTTGCAACAACTTCACAAACCTTGAAAAATATAATAAAAATACCACTTTTCTTTTATTTTGCAAGTTAATTAACTTGTGACAAATAACACGTCACTCAAATAATATATTATTTGTAATTAAGTGCATGTTTTTGAGTTTTCTCGAATTTCCTTTCCTTATTTCTCATGTGTCGTAGAGAAATGTGATTTCTAAATATATAAAATTATTAGCGATCAAACACGAAATCGTCTTGCACGAACTAATTTTGTAAGAATCGAGCTAAAATGTAAAAGGAAAGCGGAAAACTTACAAAATGTGAAAAATCAAGGACTAAACGAAGATACGGAAGCAAAAATTCTTAGACCACATATAAAAAAAATTTAAATCAAACGGAGCATACTAAAAATGTTAAAAAATTCTCCTGCTCTTAGCATAAAAAATACTCAATTAAATTTAATTAAACATTCGAATTTCTTTCAAATGGGAAAACATAGAGTATGATTTAATTAACGTAATAGAAAACCTTATACTAGGGAAATTTCTACCGAGGCGTTGATGTTAAAAGGAAATAAAATTAGATAATACACACGAGACTAATGGTCATTGACTCTCTCTTATACGTGTTCGTCTCATTTTCTTTTGTGAAAATATTTCAAAAAACGGAAAATTTAAATATGGCGTCGGTTTTTCTTGGCCCTTAAAATCCGACCTTTGAAACTTAACTTAATAAAATATAATAAATGGAACATTACGCATCAAAACTCGCTTAATATTAAAACATAGCGAAATGCTATACAAATATGTTCGTTCCCAGCATCACAAATCAACCTCAAGAAAGAGAGTATAATAAACGGAAAATGAAACGTCAAACAAAGTAATTTACCTTAAGTCAAGAAACAGCATATTTTAACCATTAATATTTCATAATTCTGTCTATTTTTTTGTGAAAAAATAACACAAACCTAATATTAACTTAACCACTCATAATAAACACGAAACAATCCATCACTTTTGAAGAAAAACTATTATATTAAATTTATACATCACGAGAAAAAAAAAGTTTTAAATAAAATGCAGCTAAGAGAGGAGGAAATTTATGATTAATTTTCGTTTACACAATTTTCACTCTTTATACGCTTAAGGACAAGTCTAGGAAGTTCAAAGGATTTTTATACAAAGTCCCTTCGAGGGAATAGAAAAAAAAGCTTCAAAAATAATATTTTTTTACTGTCGTGGAAAACTTTGATGTTTTTTCTCATTTATCATAGTGTGATAATCTCTCTTAGGCAAAGCATCTGCTGCCATTTAAGATTTTCCAATTAGGTACCATGAATATTTCTAGTCAATATGCTGATTTTCAAATAATTATAGCCATACATAATAATGTGTAGTGAGTACATATGGTGATGATCATGAAAATAGCCGGTCCGACCCTGTGCACGGAAGATCACTCGATCAACCACCGAAGGCATGGATTGAAAATAGAGGAAGGGAGAAATTACCTGATGAACTGATAATATCTTGTCAGTTGAGTGACGCTTTTCAGAGGCAGACTAACCTCTGGAGCTCATGTGGAATGGGGGAATACAGAGTTAATGTTCATTATACGTTTAAACACTAAGCAGAATACAAAGACTACATTCCAGTCGCGCGACCCTGTGCACTGAAGATCATTCGATCAACCACCAAATGCATGGATTGAAGATAGAGAGAGGAAGAAATTACCTGAATAAACTGATAATATCTTGTCAGTTGAGTGACGCTTGTCAGGAACGGACTAACCTCTGGAGGTATTCTACGTTTAAAGGCTATATGAAGAGAAACACTAAATTCAAGTGGCCTCTCGCATCCTTCATGCCCATATGCCCAATCTACGAAAAAATCGAGCACCTGTTAAGTTCTAAAGGCCAGTTCACCCACACAGGCCTTGCCTTCCGGTTTGGTCTATGCAGGGGGCCTGAACGATGTTCACACGCTCCGGTTTGGCCAAACCGGAAGGCAAGCCTGTGTGTGTAGCTCCGCCATAAGCTCACAAGCCTCAATGTGAATGCATTGTGGACTTTAAGAAATAAAAATTCAGGGCTAAAATTTAAATACGAATTTCGTTAAATATAGCTTTGTGCGTGTTTCTTATTTATTTACTTCGCCGAAACCCAAAGGGTTGTTGTACTCTTCACTTAAAAGGAATTTCTCCCCTTTTAATTGTGACTTAGATACCTATTCTATAACAATTACGACTAAATCCTTGTTTTACCTAATGCTTTTTACTTAATCCTTATTACTATTATTATTATTATTTGCGCTTTAACTCGATAGCTTCCTTTTAGTTAATCGCAAACGAGACCGCAAAAATTAAACATTTTAAATTAATCAATAATGTGCGTTAATTAAAAGAATATGTACATAGCAAAGTGCTATACGCCCTAACACAAATTCTTTATTAGTCCTCTCAAATTAGTAGGTATACGTGTGATTAGTTGTTGCTTTGGTAACGGGAAGTACTTCAAATCTTAAGGGACTGAAATTTGTTAAGCTTCTTGAGTAGAAATTCAATCAACTTGTTAACAAATTGGGTTTCGTATTTTGCAATTTTACATTGTTAGGAAATTCAAAATTAGCTTGTTAATTTTTTTTTAAATTGAAAGATTAAAAATACTTTTCTTAGCCTTAAAAGCTGCTAATTGGGTGGCCATCTTGATTTGACACCGCTTGCTTTGAAGTGTTTCCGATTGCCCACAATAGACACAACGTACAACGAATCTTCAATTAAAACTCGCAATATTCTTACTTAAATGATTTCAGTTTGGATGCCAAGACTTTTTTTAAATAAAAATATTGTCACAAACGTCAAATAAGCACAAAGACAACCCACTACGTGTTACGTATTTCGTTTAAATTGCTGACTGAATGCCAACCTTTCAGGAGAACTTCAATTAATTTTTTAATGAGTTCTAAGACTACATACGATTTGACTTGGCTCGCCAAACCATCAAGATGTCCCCAGATCCTACCTTCTTTCAGAAACTACTAACGAAGTAAGTTTATTCCCAAATATTCTTCTCCTAAACGTCTGGTAATTTAATCTTTTTTTGACACAAAGTAATTTGACATTCACACGTTTTGATTAAAACAATTACCAAACTTCCGAACTTTCCTCAAACTATTATATTAACTTACTTCATCTGAATTGAGCGAAATGCTGTAGTTTGTATGTAAAGTGAACTGTAACGCCAATATTTAGTTACATTTCGGAGTCACTCAATCCAATCTCTACGTACACGTTGAGAAATAAGACATTTTGATTATACACAATACCGAGTAATAATGGAGAACTAAACCAACTTTCAATTAAACTACTGACCAACTGAACAAAAGATGATGACGTAAGGAATTGTTTGGACTGTTAAATATACACAAAACACTAACCATTTACTCTTTGACATTAGAACATTTTAGACAACAATACAATTGTAACAATAAGGAAATTCCTCAAGACTTTCCATCATAATAATAATGCTTTTTGGCTCAATTAGCAATGTTATAGCGTATAGCAATATTATCTTGTTTAAATAATGCTTTTCGTACACTTTTATATTATCTAATGCCCCAGGTAATTGGTTCGTCGAAGTTTTCATTATTAGGAAAAAAAACTTTCATTATTTATTACTGCAGCCATTGCAACTAATAACTAAAAAATATTCATGTACACGGTGGTTTAAAATTAACGATATATAAAGATCTGTATCGTTGGGTGTAAAATAAAAGCAAAATCATTTTTGAGATTTGTTTGCACGTAGTTTTCCGGTTGAAACGCTACAACTACATACCTAAAGCTAGGTATTTGAGAAATTTTCGAATAAATATCTAATAATTAAATCGTACAAATATAGCGATAGTTATCGTTTGCTCAATTACAAATATTTACTCACATCAATTATGCAAAACTATAACATTAATTAAACAAAACGTTCGACTAAAATTAACAACTCAAAGCACTTTTATAATCGAGAACATAAAAATATGCAAATTTAGCTATTTTACCTTATTTCCCAACAAATACCACTTTTGTTATAATAATTGTATTTAAAAAAACGATTACGTGCATACTTGCAAATATACAGGATAGATGAACAAAGAGGGGTGATTTTTTTATAACGAAGGTAGTAATGTGGTCAGAACAACGCTCCTAATTGCATACTATTACCACCATCGGTTATGCAACCGTATAATCACACAAGACAACAGTTGACTGATCAAGAGATGACCACAGAAGCCGAATGACATACTTCTCAAACAGGGTAAGCGACAGGCAGCTCTTAGGAACTGTTATCTGTTCAGTGAGAGTATCAGCTCTAATACGCAATCCATCATGAGACAGCAGCAAATAATAGTTATCGTCTTTCGATAAAGCGTTCAACAGAGCTCCCTCTCCTCAAGGCACTTTTAGACCTACAACCCCTTCACCTACGGGTGAAGAGGGAGGGTCTTAAAACTGCCATAAAAATTGCACAGAGCAAGCAATTCAAACTATAGGTGAGAGAATCGGTCATCTAAAGATTCTGGACTTTTTACAGCCCTTCATAGAAGGATGGAGATCCAAAAATAGGAAACAAAGACAAGGGACAAAGACAGTCGAAGAAATTCATTGAGTACTCGACCACCAATACTAAAAAGCTTCTTCTATTATCAAAGAACGAAATCAGACTCATCACGGGTCTATTTACTGGACATTGCCCAGTGAGGTGTACCACCTCAAGAAACTGGGAGTGGATGGTAGTGACATATGCAGACTCTTTGAATCGGAGATCGAATCCACCGAACACATTCTCTGCAATTACGATGCATTGGCTCGGCTTAGGCTGAAACACTTAGGTCGGACTCAATTGACGTCTGAGGAACTGAAAAGCAAACTTCTCGAGGACATTTTATGCTTCGCTGGCAAGATTGAATTTCTAAGAACATAAATACGAGCAGGGTTATGAACAAAAGATCGCACACTGGTCGCAGTTCTGTAAAGCTTAGAATTAAAAGCCAATCGACCCCTGAGTACAATACAATACAATACCCTCTCCCCAGCAACCCCAGATAAGGATTTAAAAGCGGAAACTTCAAAAGAGACGTAATTTTTCCTCCCTGGATTGTTATCACACCCTGTATTGAGAATTACCTACTACAACCGATATAATAAAGCGTTACAAATAAATTGAGAATAATAACTGAAGAGGAAAACACAATAACATTATTTGTCTATTTGCGATTTAAATCTACATATAAAATGAAGATTTTTGAGGGAGAAAAATAAAAATGTGTGCCGCAGTAAAACACGAAGCAACAAATTCGACGCGAAATTTTCGTAAACCAATTTTATTTCTTCTGCAAACTTAATAAATCAAAGTTGACCTTGTTGAAAAGATGGAAAAGATCATTTATATGCGGGCTGCATTTTTACTTGTATTTATTCTGTGGGGTTGTGCTATTTTCCGAAAAAAAAAAGAAAATAATGGATGCAAGAATACTACTTTTATATTTATTTAAATGCTTGTAGTGCGCATAAAACCCCACTACGTAATAATTAGAGAATCAAAAGACATTAATTAAAATAAAATGGAAACGAAATGCTGTGTGTGCCGTTTCTTCATTTCACGTTGATTTTAATTAATTTTCAAAATTACATTTGTTCGGCACCAAGTGTCTTTATAGTTATTTAAATTTTATACGAAATTTTCTTCAACAAGTACTTAAATTATTGTTTAGGTCGAATTGGTGCACGTTGAGAGATGGTTTCCTACTCGTAAGCAATAACGCAATCCTCGAACCCTCACAATTTGGAATTGTATAAAGAAAGAAATTACAACACGTGAGAAATAAATGTTGACGTACATTTTATTTAAATGTAACGAGTTTAACAAACAAGAGAGAACAACGGGGAAGTATATCCACAAGCAAACACATAAATACGAACATAGAAGCTCACGTTAAATAACAGACAGTAAAAGATGAATTTCCAGCCAAATAGACAGGCGAACAGACGTACGAACAGAGTAGATACTAGTTTGACAAAAATAGACAAGCAGACCTACAGATACATCGAACAAAAGCGTAGACGACAAGCACACAGACAAACACACACTAACAGGCACATATAGGCAGGAAAGTCACTATACACTGTTCACCGACAAGATACAGCTAAGCCACTCCCTACAAATTTCTATCAAATAAGGTTAACGCATATCAATTCTTGTGTCGGTGTTGTAAACCGAATTTTCAAAATTCGACCAACGGAAAAGTTCTATTCGAATATCGGGCGTTTTTTTGGGAGTGGCTTAGCTGCATCTTGTTGGTGAATAGTGTATAGGTGCAACAAAGTTACCCTGAAAAATCCTTTGTTCTTCGAAATGACAAATAAGTTCAGCCGAGCGTTTTAGTCCCAAAGGAAAAACACAGCTAAGTTAACTCCAGTATTTTGCGTAGGTGTATAAAATAATTTGTTTTTTAATAATAAATTGAAAATAAAGAAAATCTTGCGTAAATTATATAAAATCGCACTTTTCAAAATTACAAAAAGAAAAGTTTAAGCCCTGTAAAAAATAAAATGTACGTTTAGTGAGGGTTGTGCATTTTTAAAGAAAATAAAAAAAGATGGAAAAAATCATTAACTCGAAAAAAGCGCTTTCTTGAAGCACATAAATAAGATTAATAAATGATTGGACACCCCTATAATACAACCCCCATAAATTGCACCTTGAAACAAGATATTCAATAAATAAAAAAGTAAGAACAACAATATCAGTTTCAAATGGTTCCCTCTTCTTATAAAATTTTGAAAAATTCTTACATTTTTGTGATTGCCTACGAAACCACCACAAACCGTACTTTATTTAATAAGCGATGCCGGAATACGAATTTACGTAATTCGCACATTTATCATTTTATTCCGTAACAATATTAAAAATATCGAACTCATTGTTGTTATCGCAATTTAAATTTTCAGCTCTAATTAGGACGAACAAAACACAAGTATTTAAAATTGAATCCATTTCCGTTCGAAAGTAGGTAAATTTTAATTTCAATTATTGTAATGCAAAATTATAAATACGGAGCAGCTGTAACAATCACGACATTTTTTATAATATGTTCATAATCGATTATATCTCTCTATTTATTTTTATAGTTTTACCATGTTGGGTCATCGAGACCAAAGCTCACTAAAGTGGACCTTTGAATTACTGATGACTAGAGAGAAGAGCTTAGGGAGTCACCAAAGAATGGAGTTTAAGAAAAGCACCTAAAATGCGTCAAAAAAAAATTTCGAGCTCTCCCAACATTTGGGCCATTCAGAGAGCGTCAGCGATTGATGAGCTGGCAGCCTGGCCACAAAGGGGGTGGTTTGTGATTAAGCTGGAAGCCTGACCACCAAAGGCCTGGTTTGCGATTAAGCTGAAAGCTTGACCACCAAAGGGGTGGTTTGTGGTTAAGCTGGATGCCTGACCTCAAAGAGGAGACTGTGATTAAGCCCTAAGGCCTGAACACAAAGGGAGGACTGAGATTAAGCCCGAAGGTCAGACCACAAAGGGTGGACTGCGATTAAACCCTAAGGTCTGACCACAAATTCCTACAGAAAGTGTCAAATATTATTCGGAAGGTGGCTTTTCAACAGTCCATAGTTGCTTACCTCAGTTACGCTTATTTAGAAACTACAGTAGAAATGCATGTAAGAAAGCGACCGTAGGAGCGATATGGACCTTTGAGAAACGGTTGATAATCTACAACTCTACACAAATCTGAAATCAAAAGTACAGCATTTGGTAACTTAATAGAACGGGTTTATGGATAAACTTAAGAAAATTGTATATCGTGTTCCATATTTACTTTTATAATTGAAAAAGACCCACGTACTTCAACAGTAAATTAAAGTTGAATGTACAACTCGACACAAAAAAATAAAGGAATTTTCTATTTCAACCACCAACACACAGATCAACAACCCTAAATTAGTTTATTGTTTTATCAAACGGTTAAGTGAAAGAACAGTGTTTTATTACTAAAACCGAAACGTCCAACTTTACCCCTTTTTGCTTCTTCTTCGTTTTCTTCTTCGACTAACGTAAATAATTCTTTTGATTGGATTTACATCGATTTTTATTTCGGAAAATTAAAAATTGCCCCATTAATAAATAACTCGTACAAATTTTTTCCTCTACGTGCAACGAATTCGCATCGTTCTCCTTTTTTTTAATTATTTTACAATTTTCATCGAGCAATTCAATTAGGAATTTAAAAAAAAAATTATATAAACATTAAGCCAACGACATAAATCACAAGGCCTTAAAAAGTTCGGTTTTAATTTAAAAACAAAAGTCGAAAGATTTACGAGCGCTATTTTTCTAAATGCAAGTCGATTTAATTGAAATTTTATACTGACATTCTTTTCTAATTGCCCGGTTAGAGTAAGTATACAAATCTTAATTGAAAATAAAAATTAATAAAGGATCCAAGCAAATTGTTTTCGTAACAACAAAAAGCAGCAAGAAGTGGAGTTAATCAAGAACACGACGAGCCGTGAAGAAAAGTCTCCGGTTCGAGGTATGGGAAGCTTTGTCCTTGCCAACAACTATTATAGCATCGAAACTCCTAAAAGTAAATTATTCAGGCTAACAAAGGGGTTGCTTGCTGTTTGTCTCAGCAAAATACTTATAATGACGAAACAGCGAGATCACTACGTGTAGGCTATGCGGTATGGAGGAAGAAAAGTTCGCTAAATGTGAGCTAGGATTTATACTGGAGACAGTGTGGCCAGCACACGCTCAACGCCATAAAGTCCGAAACTTATGAGAAGAATAGAGCGGAGCCAATGCGCTATAACGAAAATTTGTCTGGTAACATCTGGTCCCATTAATTTTTAAGATATATCGAAAGAGAGAGAGAGCACTAGCTGTCTCTATCTGTACTACGCAAGATATTGGCTCCTCCCTATTCTTCTCAAAAGTACCAGCCTTTACCACTGAACCACCACGACCGTTATTTCAAAGAATTCTCATCAAGCTACTGGAACTTTAACATCAACGGGTAGCTTCCTCCAGTCTCTCGAGCAGAGAGACTGATCATCCGGGCCGCCTAAAAGGGCGTTAGCCCCACCGCTTAGATATTGATAAAAAAATTACAGGAGAGCAATCGATGGGAGGATACGTCCCTCTTGTAAATCGCATGAGCGTTATAGAATTTATCCATCGTTCCCTTCCAAAGGGGTAGATTGTAAATACGCAACTAATAAACAAAAATAACAAATTAACTTTTGTGATTTTAAATTTTGAACTTTCACGGTTAATAATTTTGTTGCATGTCCAAAGTTTTTTTAAAATTTGACGCTCGGGGCTAACGTCGATGAAAATCCGAATGTTTGAAATGTAATGTGGAGAAAATTAAATTATAATTTTGATATCCCGTCGAAAATAATTCAAGGAATCCACCCGAAGTATTATTATTAATTTTTGTCATAATGACGTTTAACAAAAGGGACGCAATTAGAAATTGATATATTTTCCATTGTAACTAAAATTCCGTAATTCTATGAGGATATAAATCTGAACCTCTAATATGTAAATATTTAAGTGAACATACATAACCCAGAAGGCAAAGTGTCATTTCGGCTATCCCATAGCCTAATGAGACCAATTAAAATTGTTAGCGAAACCGCAGGAAGGAAGCGTTCCCCCTGACTTACTAGATGAAATTGATGAAACAGACGACCGAATAACCATTAGAAGATTTTCTTACTGAAGCAATTGAAACGAAAACGTTAAGATTAGTCTCGTATCGATTTTGTGTTTAAAGTAGTTACATTTTAAAAAACTATTTTAGTTTGTTTAAAATTAATCAACGGAGTACTCTTTTCCACAGTCTGCTTGTGCTGCTCATCGTTAACTCTAACGATGCATGAATTTCATATTGCTAAAAACTACATTAGTTTTTTCAATAACCCTCCTTTTTTCGGAACAAAAATATAGTGGTCTAGATTTACGAGATCATTTTCGACGTGATTAAGTTCGCAGATTTATGTACTAATTACAGTTCGACGTTTACCCAAAAAAATATAAATTTTCCATCAAAGAAAATTAATGACAAAGATAGATAAAAGAAGAAATATAAAAAGTATAGAAGCGAGGTTCGGAAAAAGGAATCTATAAAAATGATATCTCATGTTAATCTACTATTTGGATGACATAATAATAAATAAAGAAAAAGTAAAAGTCGAGTAACAAATAATTCTTTTAATTACAAATTTAAATTTTAAGACAATAAATTAGCGTGATTTCTTTTACATTAATGCCATTGTAATGTTACATTCGTCTTAATAAATTATGGTTAATGCTTATTAACAAATTCAACGGCCATTTAATTAAATTTAAGTGCTATTTATCTGTTTAATAGGGAAAAAGACGCGTTAAAAGCAAGTTGCTAAGAGGGCAAAACCGCTTAGAGCTTACTGTGTTACATGTTATGAAGTTACACTCTAGAAAACCAAAAAAACTAATTACGCAACACGTCTAGATAAGAGTTATCGCAATGGAAGCTAAGAAGAATTTTTGTTTTTTAAGAAACATTTTTTATAAAAATGTATTCGTTTGTACATTTCAATCCTTAAATATTCAAAAAACAAAGTTCTTGTATACCGAACGGTTAAGTGGTAAGGCGCACTTTGTATAAATAAGTATCTAGTCAAAAACTTTGGAGCGGAATGAAATTTTATAGTCATTGTATGTACTCAATTACGAAAGATCACAAGGTACGAGAGAAAACTATTTCTAAAATATGTCTTTGAAAACAAGTAAAAACGACTTGTAAAAGTTCCTTTGTAATCATCTCGAAAGGGAAGAAAACTGATCTACTCTACTCGCTCGTATAGTTAACGTTAAAAATGGAAAAGTCGAACACATTTAATCAATCTTTAAATTAACGTCATCACTAAACACACGTTACAATGTAAAATTATCAATAACACCGGCGAACAATATACGGGAATTAAATTTTACAAGCGTTCGTATAAATGACGTTTATTCATACATAAACGTAATGTGTGTTTATAATACTTGCAATGCCCCTCTCAAACAATAGAAATGCGAACCATATATGGCCAATGTACAAAGTGGTTTTAATTAGTAAACATTACCAACAACAACAATAATAATAATTAATCCGCATTATAATAGTAACGCGGCGTTATTAGATCACAATTTCCTCATCGCATTCTTTTCTGCACACGCGAACATTCCAATTCGCCACTTTCGACGAAAAAAATTCCAATTGTCTTAAATATTGAATACGTTCCGATTTTTTTCCCAAATAGGCACGTCGAGTGGAAGGTAAAAAAACGAGCAAAATTAGGAAGTATTTTAAACGCGTGTTCGGGTACAAAAAGGGATCAATTTTACAAAGCGTTTTGCAATTAAAAATACGTTTAGCGGTTGATAATGGACTAGAGGTGTATAATTTCGATGAAATTTTTATACGTCGAAAAAGAAAACTAAACGATGAGGGTTGTTTTTTTAAAATTCCTAAGTTAATCGCGTTATTCAACATTATTTATTATTAATTTTCTTAATAAATTTTAGTAATCTTACGTCAAAATTAAATTAAAGCTTTACTTTATCCTTTTATCGATTTTGAAACTTTATATAGGAAAAAGCTACATCTAACCATTAGAAAATTTGTTCTTATTTTACAAAGAGTTACCGAATGGGTTCACTTAAAGTTATTTTACTTTGAAACGGGAGCATTACCTAATAAGAGAGGTTCTTGTATGCCAAAAAGCTTAGCATAAAATGAGGATATTTTGTAAAATTCGATAAAGTTCAAACAAAACAAAGCATAATTTGAAATCTACACAAATAAAGTTCTACTCTCCACTGCTCAGGTTCGGACTGGCTAGTTCGGCTACTGCCAACGTAGATGTAGTTAAGATATTAACCACTGAATAAATAAATACCCCCTATTCTACCAGGAAAATATACTCCCACTTATAAGGAAAGATCATGACAGCCAATGATAAACTCGACGGAATGAATACGTCATCCATGGTTTTCTAAAATATCTTTTCCGTCGCATTTTCTCTTATAGGCAACAGATGCATCTTATAAAATAAAATCTCACGAAGGAGCGTTAGCAACCGTTTACCTATAAGAAAACGTGAGACTAATTTCATTGGTTATAACGCTCCTTCCTGAAAGTAACACAGCATTTTTTATTTAAAAATGTTTATAACAATGTAACCTAACCTACCCTACCCTAACCTACTTTAACATGCTCTAACCTAAACGTCAATGTAGAAGCGCTTCTTCTCGAATACACTTCTACATTGGAGTAGCCATTGCATCAAGTCGCACCAAGAGTGTAGGAATTTTAATTTCAACAAACCCGACAGAACCATCCCCTAGATAAGTAACAGACCCAAGGGAGTAAATCTATTTGAAAAAACCTAACCTAACCGATCAGATTGGAAAAGAACAGGAGCTAAATTACAGCGGTTCCCACGAAACTGAAGCTAGCCCTATACTGTGTTTTTTTACCATCCCTTAAGTCACAGAGGTGGTGTAACGTTGCCATATCAAAAGATTGCAAATCTAATTCTTGGATTAAAATTTAATTTTCGTTTTTAGGGTTAAATTTTAATTTTAGAAAATAAATCCTCAGGAAGGAGTTAACACTCCTTCCTTTTAACTATAGGAAAACGTGTTTTAGACTTCCATGTAATTTCATTGGTTATAACGCTCCTTCCTGAATATACCTAACACGATAATTTTTATTCAAAAATGTTTATAATAAATCTAACCTAACCTAACCTACCCTAACCTATTTTAACCTGACCTAATCTAGCCGTCAATATAGACGCGCTAGTCAACTACACTTCTACATTGGCGTAGCCATGACATCAAGTCTCACCAAGGGTGTAGGAATTTTATTTCCCCTAGTTAAGTAACAAGCTCAGGGGAGTAAATCTATTTGAAAAAACCTAACCTAACCGATCAGATCGGAAGAAAACGGGGGGGTTAAATTACAGCGTTTTTTCACGAAACTGAAGCTAGCCCTATACTGTGTTTTTTACCATCCCTTACACTACAGAGAAAGTTCGCTTATTTAAATATAATCTAATTGTTCCTAACTAAATTGTTTTACGTATACATAATTAATCGACCACTTGTAGTTATATCGGACACCGCAGTGTCGCAAATTTATTCATATTTAAACCGTATCGAGAGCATTATAAGAAATAAATTGAATTCGAAATTCAAACTGCATTTAAATTACTCGACGAGGATTTGTGTAATCTCTTAAATGAGCTTCTATACTTCTGGCAAGAAGTCGGCCTAAAAGTTGCGCTACAAATCACTAAAGTAAGTTGAAAATCATTCGTGCAACTTTCAGTCATCAAACTTTGTTGTACATGCTACCGATTTAACCAACTGCTCAATTTAATTTTCCAACATAGTATACTTTCCCTATTTACTAGTTTTTGGTCTTTGGGGAACACGCCAACAAACTTTTTTTTTTCGATATAACTTCCACGTTCCGCGCTTTCATTTTCTTACGAAGACGACCTTACTTTTTCGTTGAAAAAAAATTGATTGCTGCTTAACATATCAAAAAAAATGATAAGCAAAATTTTAATCGAAAAAGTTGGCTTCGCCAAATAAAAGGCATAAAGAAAAATAATCTCCTAATTATTAAATCCGCCCTTTCGATTTAAATTTATTTTCACATTGAAGCAAATCTGCGCGATAATAAAAAAATTCACCCCATAGAGTTTAAGCCGTCACCAATCATTTTCCAACTACTATAACAATTTAAAAAAAAAGACCGACTTACACAATCCTCGAAATAATACCCAAATTGATTTCAATTATTCAACCCTCTGTGTATATAAAGTTGGAATTTATTCATAAAACATTACGAAACCACCAACGAAGCGAAAAGATAAAACCGAGATCCTTCTTGTGCTGGCGTTTTTTAATGGAGGATCGACTACGTCCGCTCGCATTAATTCCAACATATCCCTTAATCGAGAAAATGCCACTTACACTAACACTTCAATTTATATAAAAACTGTTGACGGCTGATAATGGTATTTCATAACATTCTACTTATAAAAATATAATCGGCTAAAGTAAATTATTTGTGCACTTTTAATAAAAAGAAATTTAAATAAGTTCTCTTTTGTACGTTTTATTCCATTACAAGTAATTTCAGACTGTCATTTACAAATTTTCATATTTATAAAATGTCGCGTGAAGGTGTTTCAGTTACAGCGAGGCAGATTTACGTCACATTAACGTTCACCTGGAAACTCCGACTTGCGTAATGTGTTTAACACACTCAAGGCTCCTAAAAGGATCTTAACCATAAAAAAATGGTTATTACAAGCTTTAACCGAATCAATCTAGTTCCTAAGTAGCTGACCAGTAGAAGAGTCTTAAAGGCGGCATTTATGCCATTAGAGCTTATGTATGTAATATGAGCTGCCATGATAAAAGTCATAGCGTAGATTTTCACCAATTTGAGTTTGGAGAGAAAAGTAAGGATGGTGTATGCATATGCATTCACTTTTCTAATAAAATTAAATAATTTATCGGTATTGTCATGGTAGCAACGTGTGCTTATTTTTCATCACTTTCTATCGAAAAGCTGGATTTCTTTTATAATAAATGCCACTCTTAAAAGATACTATAACTGCGCCGCAATTTCGTTACGAAATAAAAATATTTAAAAAGATGAAGAGACATAATACTTAAGACTCGAGCAGATAAGTGAAATGATAAGCAGAGAAAGATTTTCAACAGAAATGAGTAAAAGCACAAAAATCAAATGAGGATAAAACAGACTTACAGACAAAGACGCGTATTATACAGAAATATGATAATCGTGTGCGATAAAATCTTAACTGAAGGACGAACTTAATAAAATTTTTCTGAATTAAAGAGCTTTCCTCTTATCTTTTAAGGGTGGACGAAAAGAAGCGAAATAAAAAGCAAACAAAATTATGTGACAAATGTGTCACAAGTTTGAAAAAAGTTATAAATTTAGGCAAAAGAGGAGCCCCGAAAAAAAAGAAAAATAAATCTATTAAGCCCTAGGATTAAACGTCCCTTTTCACAGAGAGAACACCTACACAAAGTGACAATTCGTTTCATTAATTTTTTATTGCACTACGTGTTTGGGTTACGAAATTCCCCTAGATACTTAAAAATCCTAAGGGCAATTTTGAATAATTTCTAAATATATTTCATTTTACTTCATCGGATTAATTAATTTAACAAATTTATAAACGCTAATTTTTTGTGTGGAAAAATTAAATTAACAAAACGTGTTTTAATAAAAATGTACGGAGGTTGCATTAAGTTTAAAAATTATATTCAATTTTAAAAAGCTTTACAAACTCTCTTTTTACGTATAAATTAACGACAAATAGCAAAAACAAAAAGCCCTTAAAGGAAGCTCGAATTTATTAATAATTAGTAGCTTAATTAGCGATCTTTTTTGTCGTTCCGAAACATCTCCCTCTGTAGTTAAAGTAGGACAGTTAGTCCTTTGACAACCAACTTAACAACATGGAGCTCGAGTTAACTTTAATTACTGCAAATTGGCATGACATCCACAGGTAATTTGGTACGTAGTAACAAAATTAAGTTAACATCGTAATCTGAAAACGAATTTAAAAGCAAATACGAAAGGTGTCAGTCATGGCGGAATGATTTTAATCAAGAAAAGGAAATTTGGGGAAAAAAGCAACAAAGTTAGGTGGTAGGAAAACCAATACACGTCAAATGAAAATTCGTATAATGATGGATGACTTAAATATATGACAACTTTATGAAGACCACCCCATATACAATAAAATTTTAAAATTTTCACTTTATGTTGTTGATCGTGTAACAATAACTCGAATAATACACGGATGGAAAAAAAGCGAACAAAGGTTGTTTGGAAGTCAAAATTTACCAGAGAGGTAAGTTATTTATAAACAAAACAACAAAATTTGCATATTATAAATTGTTATCCAATAAAATCGTTTTGAACAAAAAGTGAGTCCATAATTTAGTCTACAAAAAATTAATTATTTATTCTTGATAACCATTAATTAAATCGTGATGAGAATATTACGTGTACGAACAAAACAAAAAACTAAAATTTGTATATTAATTTAATACTAGAGCATGAAATCAAATTCAAATTTCTGCTTATAAATTGAACACTTATTTTTCTATTAAGTGCTATTTTCTATTCTTAACTTGTAATCATGCTAAAAGTAGTGCTTCGAGTTGGAAATGCTGATAATACTAGAGCTTTTTTGTACGAAAATTACGAAGGTGCGATTCTAAAGTCGGATACTCGCCAATTATTATTTGAAATTTAATTTTTTAGAAACTTTCCAATTTGAAGGTTGGAAAAACCATTGAAAAAGTACCGATCAAAATTAACACTCACAGAATTCTTCGAAACACAGTCGTTCCCTCTAGCCACTCTAAGGACATTAACCAAACCTAACCTAACCTAACCCCTTGACAGCTGGAAGGTGTGCTCACGATCACTGGGAAAAAAACAACCTAGCGTAGGTCGTGTCTGGTTCAACCTCGATGATGCCGTCCTAGACCTTAAAAAGAGCGATGATGGAACTGATGGCCAATAAAAAGGTCATAGGTAATTAATTTATAAAAATTAATGAAAAATATAAAAATTTGTATGAAGAGAAATTTTAGAATTTACCCTATCTCCCCCAACTCTAGCTCCTTAGAGTAGTTTGAGCGTAATTTTTCTTCTAATGAAAATTACAGAGCATAAAATTATCTATCTGAACCAACAAAAATATCTGTATTTGAATGTCATAATTAATCTATAAAAATTAATCGAAAACTAAACAAATGCTATGAAGTCGCATTTTACAATTATGGTGTCTCTCCCTCCTCTAGCTCTTTAAGGAGTAGTGTGAGCGTAATTTTACTTTTAATGAAAATTACAGAGCATAAAATTATCTCTCCGATCCGATAAAATAATTTGTTCTAGTTTTCTTTACCATACTGAATATTGAATGTGTAGTGTAGATCTAATCGTTAGAAATTACCTTGTTGAGGGAGACAAATAGAGAAACAAACAGACAAACAGACTTTTTACTAAAGTCTAGAAATACTTTTTATTGCATTTCACCATAAATGAAGCAGACGTTTATAATAATCAACCTGTTAGATCAGCATTATCTATTAATTATTAAATATTCTATTCGGATTTTAATATAAAGCCGCGTTGACATTCATTTAAAATTTAATCAAAGCACGTACTAGTATTGACATTTTACCCCAGCATTTGAACTCTTGTATAATAATTTGAGTTACGATATTTTATTATATGCGATGACAATAAACTGTGTTTAATACTAGATTTGATTTTTAATGAAAGAATATGTTTGACTGAACGTCAGCTCATAATATTTTGAATAATAGAACCGAACTATTATAGCTATAAATTGGTATTCACGTAGTAGTTTCATACAATAATTTCAAAATTCTAAAGAGATTTAATAAATATAGGAATCAAAATCGGTTTAGCTTTACACATTCCGGTATTGTTCGAATAAACACGTGTAGTTTTAATAAAGGGGGCCGAAAAAAAAGTTCAAATATCAACCATAATTATTATTTGAACAAAAACTTGATGTAATTTATTCTCAATAAACGAGCGATAGCATTAATAAAGAGTTAACGACCGTAAAAGCCTTTATAAAAATATAATTCCAGCAAAAATAAACACGCACCTTACTACAGTAGTTTATGTCGTGATTTTATAAATTTACTTTTTGAAGAAAATTTCCACAATAAGATAAATTATGCCAACTTTTAATATTGCATTGAACATGCAAATCGACAAGTTTAATTCCATAACTTTTGATCTTATTTAATACGTCCGTATTGTTTAATCGAGAATTTATTGCATTATAAGGTTAACTTACACACGATTAAATAGCATAATGAAATGCCCTAAACGTCAATTGATGGTTTTGGAGCCCAATACGTCTATAAATCATTCTTAATCATAATCAGTCCCATGTTTGAAAATTTATCCTCGTCGCCACAGAGAGCACTGCTGCTGCACTCATGCAGTGACTGCATCAATCCTCTCTTTGCAAATAATTCAAACTCGTAAATACGGATGGTAGCTCGATTAGAAATTTTATCTAAACACACTCATACAGGGTGATGTTGCGTCACTATTGTAGAGGAAGATTAATAAAAATAAGCAGATTAGGCAAGAACCGACTTAGCATGGCCAGTATTAGCGATACTTCATCCTCCAGTCTTCTCGAGTTCATTTAAAGAAAACCCTTTGAAAGACTACCTAAAAAATATTCAGAAATTCGAAAATATCTCTAAAACATCTTGAAAGTGTCTCTATAAAAAAAATTGTTTTTTGCGCTGTAATAGCGAAATAATAACGCCCTGTATAGTATAGTGGCTACTTCGTTAATGTTTCAAGTAAAACGGTTAAATAAGAGAGAGCAAATTACGGCAAAAAGTTATAAAACTCTCATACGGGTGATTAAGAAAAAAAAGAACTCGGGGAGAAAAAGCCAAAACTCCCCAAATTAAAAAGTAATTGCGAGTTAGTCCAAGTATAATACTCGAGAGTATTGTAAACATTAAATCGTAAAAACAGCAAAAAGTGCCTGAAAAGTATTCCCAAAAGAAAACACTCACTATGACTTTATGCACACTTACTTTTAATATTCGTCGTAAAATATTAATGAAAACATATTTAACGCGTAATTTGAGAGTAATATAACAACTTAAGTAAGCCCAAAAATAAAATGCTTTTAATCACGAAGAGGTGGAAAAAAATTTTGTTTTTTATTAAAGTTTAAAATATTTTTTAAAAAGTGTAAATTGAAGTTGTCGAACATGAGGTCGAAGTAAAAGTCCAAACCCTTAACTTTATACATATAGGTACAATTTAAATTTGCTTTCAACTTTTTGAATAGTAGGCATCTTGAGAATAAAACAAAATAGTTAAAATTTTCAAACTTTGTATGTTTGCTTCGTGTATGAAAAAGTTGCTTTTCCAACTTTTCATTGAAAATATCGCCAACGTACACTCGAGTGCAAACTTGTCAAGCCGAATATAATATTGACCGATCTCTCAAACTTCAAACGAGCTCAGTTTGAACGATAGTTGTGATAACAAGCAACAGGAAATGATAACGGAATTTTCGAATATTGAGAACTCCGAGGTAATCCTCGTGAGTAAACAAAAATTTCAAACAAGCTACAGATATCATAAATGTTTGATTTCTTATTAAATCCATCGATTTCTGTGAAAGGTATAGCAACGAACTCGATAGAGAAACTGGAGCTTTTAAAAAGCTAAAACACAAATCTTTTAGATTTATCCACAAATCTCATTGAGAAGTTTTCAGAATTGCCTCTCGAGATCAAGTATTAGCCTTAAAATAAGCAAATCTTGGAATTTAAGTGCATATTTCGACCATCTCAAAATGGCATTTATTGACGGAAAACAACCAAGCATCAGAGGTAGATTAAATTGGCAATTGTTGACCAGTGAGAACTCTACTATTTACTTCGAACATTAAGATTGGCATTTATTAGAAAATAAATGCACTTTTTCGATAGAAAGTGATGAAAAATAAGCACACGTTGCTACCATGACAATACCGACAAATTTATTACTAACTGCATAAATTCCACTCTTAAAGACCATAAAACCTAAATTCTTACACTTCACATGGAACATCTTAATATTTTCCAAGCGATGTTGTTTGTTTTATCCACAACAACTATAATAATTTGATTAGAAATGTTCCCGAAAGTAGAAAAACAAAGTCAAAGTTTCTCTTTTGATTAGGGCTTTTCGCTAAAATACAATTCGATTTAATACCCCGTCATTATCTCGTAAGTAAATCTATAAAAAAAGACCTCGTATTATTTAAGCCGATAATTTTATTAGTTTAAAAATGTGAAAAGTTTTTATTTGTTAAAAAATAAAAGTAAATTATCGAATACAAACAAAACTAGTTAACTTAAAACTCTGCAAATCTTTAGCTATATAAACTGTTTGTAAAGTTGAAGTTCCGCGGTTTATCGATATTGGTTGCTTGCTATTTGTGTGTGAAACTGAGTTTCTACTATTGTCAAGAGACTTGTAGTTGGAAATTATCTGTAAACACGTGTACGTAATACAAGTTCCAATTGAGAGTCGTCTCGAATGGATGTCATCGACATAGATTGTACCTACGTATTATAATAATGTCAACAACAATAATATTTTAAAACTAACACACATACATCAAGCAAATATAGACTATATAATTTTAAACATAATGTGCATAATGTACGCTCCTGTGAATTATTTACTGTCAAACGCAGTCACAATCTAAAATATATATTTGTGAAAAACGCACTAAAGTTCCATAAATATGTAATAGTTATATAAAAATGTCTACGTAAATCAATATCAAAATAATGGATTTTTCCAAAAAGGTGAGCTCATCATCCTACATTATTGAAAAATGCAACTTTAAAAAGCTCAAAACAAAAACGAGCAAAAAGAATATTATTCTCATTTGACGTGATCTTTGGCGAAGCTTTAATTAATTTTTCTTTCAAACTTCGTAATAAATTAAAAGTTCTTTCAGCAGTTTGCTTTATTGTTGTACAAATAAAAGAAATAAAAATGTTATTAAAATCATCCACAAATTGCAAAACATGAATAAATATTATGATAACAATGAATATCTACTGATGGTAAAATCAGTCATAGATAATATGAAAATTGATTTGGAAATAATCTAAGAAAACTAAACAGATGGAAAAATTCATATGAGCTCTGTATGACAGTACCTACCTATGTGAGCAAAGGCACTGGTGGTGCAAAAAAATTTCTGATCAATCTTCTAGTCTAGAAGCTCCAGTTAAACTAAGCTAGTGGTAATGGTGAGGTCATAACTAGAGTCCAACACAGATTTAAGAAGAAAACGAGAGCATAATATTAATAATTAGATAACTGTGAAAGAAAAGCTACATCCTGAGGCCTTGAAATACCTGAAAAAGTTTCTCCAGTATGTATTAAAAAACCTATGTCTTCCAGAACTCTAGATACTTATGTGGTTCAACTCCCAAACATTGATAGGACCATAAAGAGCATAATTTTGAAAATTAGATAACTGAGAAAGAAAAGTTACATCCACTAGTGGGTCTTGAAATGCCTGGGAAGGCTCCTGAAGAATTAACTAAAAATATCTTAGAAAAAACTATTTATGAAATTAGATCGACTGCAAAGCATTGATAGATGTCCATAAAGAAAAGTCCACCCATAAAACATAAGCTCTAAAAATTCTCTTTGAATAAACCGATGGAGGTAAAATTATAATGGAAGCAAACAAAATTGTAATTTTATTTTACTGACAATTACGTAGTACAAAATATCTCAAATACAGGCATTTGTCACGTTCAAATAAATTATATCAATGTGAATGAAATTACGCGAAAGGAAGGCGTCATTTACAGAAGTAAATTAACAAAATAAGTGCAACTGTTAATTATACGAATTCAATACGAACGTAAATTGAATATAATCAAATAGAAAGCCCATTTTTTTCCGTCGAATAAATCGATTTATTAAAATATCGCTTTTAAATTCGATAAAGCTCTTTCGATGTACCTACCTACGTGTAAATAATTAATATTTAAAATCCGCAATTAGGGGAACAATTATTTTAAAATTACAGCGCAAAACGTGTTGCGGATTAATAACATTTTAATTACAAACTTATCAATTTTGTAATCAAATTATCACTTTATAAACAAACCACTTTAAAATGTATTTTTGATTTATTGTTTACTATTTCGTTAAATTTGTAATATTTGATTACTAATAACAGCGTATATGGTGGTTATTGATTATTGTAACTATTTCACAGCAGAGCGAGACCGAAGGCCGAGCTGTGTTTGGATATATCGCTGATCGAAATATAATACTAATTCAATTACAAAAAACTTTACTTTTTACTATAGTTTACTTTCTAGCAAAGTCAAAGCCCCCCTCCCTTCCCTCTAGTTTTACCATTAGAACGACATTTTCATTTCTACCCATCGAGGCTGATGGCCGAGCTGTGATTAGATATTATTACAGTTCAAAAAGAAAATAAACTCAAATACAACAGTACCCACTCTTTACTTCACTTGAGGCTCTAGCAAGTTCGAAGCCCTTGTCCCTCTATAACCCCCTAGTTTTACCACTAGAACAATTTCTAACTTATTTCACAGCAAAGCGAGACCAAAGGCCGAGGCCTCAAATACAACAGTACCTACTCTTTACTTCACTTTACGCTCTAGCAGGCCGAAGGCCTTGATAAAACACGTTAATTACATCTGATATGCTACCTACTCCAAATCACTTTCTAGCAATACCAAAGGGCTTGCCCCCTTCTCTGGTTTTACCATTAGAACCTCACTTTTACTTTCCCTTTTGACATTTTTTATTAATTATCTTGTTTATTATTGTTACTCATATGGGCAATGCCGTTGTTCGAAATATAGAATAAGCGGGTCCGTAAGCCTCGTACAACTACTTTTCTAGTAGTCAGTTCTAATGTAGTCAGGAATTATCCTCATCCACTACATAGGATTCAATAATATTTAATTTTATCAATATTCAATAGTGTTTATTTTAATGAAAAATTATTTAAATAAAACAATTTGGACATTCCGATTCCGATTTACAATGTCGTTTTTGGATCGTACAAAACAGAACAAAAATACTAACGATTTTTGCTTCTTTTTTCAACAAAAGGTTTATTTTATGTTTTAATTATATGGACTTTTAAATCGATGGGAGTTACAAGAAATAAAATATAAATTTTTGAAACAACGCCAACTTTGATATAAATTGAATAAGGGCACGATAGAAGAATATTAACCTCAAAATTTGAGAAAATCAAACCGTTAATCAAGTTGCTTTACTTGGGCAGTTATTACAAATTATTTCACAAATAAACTTTATTCAATAACGTTTGAAATATACAGGGTGTTCAAGTAAACTAACAGTTTACTTTATTGATTGCTACTACAAAATAGAAGGTCGTTAACTCACCTGAACTCTGAACACCCTGTATTTAAAAGAATTTAATTGATACCAGCAAGCTGGCATTGCCGTTTAAAAAACTTTTAAATTAAATTACCATTGAATGGATAATTAATACATTGAATGTCTAAGACAAAGAAAGTATTAGAAGAAAAAACCAAAAATTACCTTGACATTTTATCTCTCTGTATGTAAGTTTACTTTTAACCTTAATTAAATTTGTTAAACAAATTCAGCATACGAATTGTATTAACTTAATTAAAGGGAACACTTTAAAAGCAACTTAATTTGAAGCTATTAACACATTTAGTAGTGGAAATTATGAAAAATTATGCTACAATTTTATAAAACAAGCGTTTGATATACTGCGAATGCAAATTTTCTATTACGAAAATTATTCTTTTTAATAAGCACTGCTTAGTAGAACTTGCGTATTAAATTTACACGTTTCAATTAAAACTCGTTGCATTAATTTTAATCTTTTACTGCGCTCTTTGTTTTCTATTTTTGAATTAAACAAGAATATAGTTTATTTCTGGTTTAGTTCGTTACAATAATAAAATGATTTTCTATGATATCAAAATAATAAGGAAAAAAGCTACAGCTTTGGCATTAATATTAACAAAGCTTTTAGTCTTTAAGCTTTAATCTCCCTTATTAGTGGGAGAGATGAAATAAGTTGCAGGTTTTAATGAAATTATTAAAAAGCTCTAGACAACAAAAGTAATGAAATAGCCTTTCACAGGCGAATAAAAATTAACAAACAATATTTTTCAAGAAAATTTATTACGAACGGCTGGTTGCCGAATTAGATTGCCCCTTTAACGTGAAGTCTTCCTTAACGCTTTTACACTCAAAAATCGACATTTATCACAAAAATCAATGAAGAGGCCAGGGTAAGCTAGGTTAAACTGCAGTAGTTAGGCCAGGTATACCACAGATTACCGGTAGATCGTCAGCTAAAGTAGCATCCGTAACTTAACCCAATCTAACTTAAGCTGTTTTTCTAAATCAGGGTTTGAACTAAGCTTCAGAGCTGATGCGCTGTAACCAAGTTACAGCGCCGGTCTGGCGTCTGCTACGCTAAATGCTAAATCAACGCCGTTGATAATCGTGTACCGATTATAATAGAACAGATAGACGATATATCTATAATTACAGCATTCGCTTTAAATATCAAAGAAGAGACCCTTTAAAACACTAACAGCAGTGAAAATACAGCCAACTCTGTTTATAAACACCAAATGATTGTCAGACAAACACAAAGACAAATTACACATATTTTGCTAAAATAGATGTGGTAAGTCATAAAATCTTGAAGTAATTTTTCAAATTACTCGAGAGACTTCCCCAATCTACTAAGAATGGTGTAATAAAAGCAAGAAACTCTAATGTAATTAATTAAAATAACTAAATTGATGGGAAGAAAACTATGGAATAGAGAAAACTTTGATTATTAAACATGTTCACATTTAGTGAGTATAGTGGTAGTTTGGTGGTAGTTCTCTAATGAAATTCAAACAACTGTAATTTCCCTTGGTAATTGCTAAACACTACTGTTAGGGTAACAAACATACATATATAGGAATAGACACTTCGAGAGGTTAAATTATATTTCGAAAAAATCATTCTTAGACAAAAATGCATATTTTGTGTTTGAAACGTTCGCTTGATAAAACTCAAAATTCCTCGTTACAAAGAAAATAATTGATAAATTGATGTCAAATGCATATATTCATAATTTTCGACACCCAACTAAAAGTAATGAAATGCAAATAATATGCGTAAATTTCATTTCAACAAGAGTTCGTTTGGAATACACTTGGAACACGAATAAAATTAACTGGATGTATGTCTATAATATTAAATTTCCAATAAATACGTACCAATTAAACAACCCCAAATGAACAATTTCGGACACAATTCATATCAATATATAATTTACATTTATTGTTCGAAGATACACTATAATATTAATATATTATAATTTAAATGTTATTTGGTTTGAATCGAAAAATAAAATTGTTAGTCCTATTAGGCTTAGGGGAGAAAAATATGATGTGTCAACGCGAAATTTTCCAACTTATACTGCTAAAATTAGTATGTAAATAATTGTAAACTGTAAAAGAGATTTTAGTCAAAGTGTCACTCGCAAATGCGCAGTGCAGTCGTTTTAAATACTGCCTTTCAAAGTGAAAAATCAAAATAGAGCTAAAAAGAGACGTTAGGCTGATATGTGAACTTGGTTTCACAAAAGATACATTCTCAGTCACGAAAGTAAATGAACAAGCAAAATGAGAAAAAAATACAAAGAACGTTAAACTTTTTAATTATTTTTTAACTTCTGAAGAACTTCGGATATCAATTTACTTCATTATTAATATTTCTACTTTTACAACTTCGTAATATTAATTTCATTAATATTATTTTTAATAATTCCTTTCCTTTTTAGGTACTTTCTATGTATTAGCGAATACATCTCTCCAAAAGTCTTTGATATGCAAATGTACGAAACATTACAATTTGATGGCTGGTTGAAGAAGTTCTCGAATTATTATTTCTCTAGACTATCAAGAGTTTATTAAATTAAAGCAAAAGAACAATTTTCGAGTAAGCATACACACTAAGAAACTGCTTTCCCCTTTTGAAAATTATGCGGAAAATATATGCCAAAGTTTTCCCTCTCACACATTTAATATTCAAACTTAATTATACTAATTTTTATAGGGTAATTTTTTTTTCTTCACTTGACGAATTTATTCAACTAGTAAACACAAGAAGTTACACTCAAATGACGGGAAAGTCGAGCAAAGAATATGACAGATGGTTGAGTGGCTTTTATATTAATTGAAAGGTTTCTATAAATTAAAAAAAAATTTAATGGCTTCGTGAATATTAAACTTGAATGTAGTCCTCTCGCTCCAACTCAAGATTTTGTAAAAGAAATCCACTTTTCATAAAAATAACGTTGAAAGGATGTACAGCAAGACAGATTTATGCTGGCGAGCGGTTGGGATCACTAAATTGGTATTTAAGCCAACGAACGCAGTATAGTAAATGTATTTAAATTATTAGAGGCGTGGCCAAATCTTCGCGAACTTATCCCTACCGTTCGCCAGCATAAATCTGTCTTGCAGTACCTAGACTATACACTGACAAAATTTAAACTTGTGTCTGTCACTAAAGCTGGGTTTACATTCAAGTTGCACGATGCGGGTTATTAACCTAAAGTTTTGTTCGTAAACGCAGAAAAATTCATAAATGAAAAACTATTCCTAGAAGCCTTGTTAATCTCACTCTTGTTAGTAGTTCCTAATTCATGACTCAGACCACAATCAGACCTATGTCATGACTCAGACCACAAACATCAATAATACTTTTGCATCAAAATTACGAAGACTATGGACTAGATGTATGATCTTCCTGCGAGGCCACGCACCTTATCAAGAACTTGAAAAACGAGAACTCATAAATACAAATAGGCCTTCGCTCATCCTCAAACAGCTAAGCGGAGCTAAGCGAAAAGTTATTTATTTTGCCGGTGCACTGCCAAGTGCGGTTTTAGGGCTACTGCGAGGTGCGGTGTGTCGTTGGCCAAGCACTAAGAAATAAAACGAATTTTTAATCTGCCACCCTACAGTTGATCGCTCGATTTTACTCCAAACATCCAATTAATTATGGATAAAAGAAAAAATTATTTGAATTACTTTTGCGAAAATAAAAAAATAAAATAAAATAAAGTTACAAAAACCGTTTCTACCATTTACTTTAAAAAAATATTTTTTGATGGTTATAAAAATGTAACGAGCAAAGTGCGTCGTAAGATATTTATACGAAATTATGTTTATTACATAGAAGAAAAATTTTGCACGTTTAGAAAATTGCCCAATTCGGACTAGGGGATTTTCTCCGAGCAACTCTGCTTTTTTTTATAAAAGTAAGATTCATTTTTAGAGTGAATCAAGATAAATGTATCCATTTTTGGCAAAGGTACGGTAGGGAAAACTTATAGAAAATTTACGACAGTCTTTTCGTTACAATTTACATCACGAAACAGAAAGAGAAAAAAATATCCTTAGCCGTAGTTAACGGCGACGACGACGCTTCTCGAAAATGTGTTTGCGGAGAAATGAAGATACATTCTTACATTTACGAATAATTTACGTTGATTTATGCAAAAGCATATTTGCGTCAAACACTACTTAGTATCAAATAACTACATTACGTATTAATAACAAACAGTTAAGCCACACTTTTCAAAGGAACGTTAAAACCCCCTAGCGTCCATAGATTTATTACGAGGACGCGATGGTCACAAGAAAAACGTTAAAATAATTTGCAGTAAATTTCTTTTGAGTTTTTCTCCAAAGGACGATAGTTTCATACCCCGCTAATATCGCCAATTCTACTACCCTACTTTAAAATGGCGCGCACTTGATAATCCATAAACATTTTCCAGTTTTTAAACTGCATGATAAATGACATTTAAGTATCCGGCCTTGGATGAAGTCTATACGATTATAAAAACTTTTTTTTTGATAAAAAAAATCGCTTGTCGTACGTCATCAAGTATGGAGAAGACTTCAGCCTAAAATGATTAATAGTGTAAACGAACATAATTTAAGGAGTTATTTAAAAGCACTTAAGCATTAAAACTTTGATTGCAAAAAGGTTTTGTTATCGTAACACAGCAAAGATTAACAAACTTTTAACAATTTAAAATTGACGAAGTTTAATAGGTGATTTTTTAAATTGTTTTCATTTCTTCCGGCTCGTATTTTTGAAATTTATTAAGCATATTTACCAATTTCCAATTTTTCTTCTTGAGAAACAACCGCTATACGAACTTTATAAAAAGTATGTTTAAATTGATGTAAAGCTTAAAGTTTATTGGATCACCGACTAACTTTTAAAAATGCTTTTTGAATGAACTCCAAAAAATGTGAAAACAAGTCGAGAAAATATTTGTGATTAAAAAAATAAATAAAACGCAAGACCGAAAATTTTCGCACTTACGTGCAAAAGAAGCAATTTCAGCGAATCCACTCAATTTGCATGGAATAAATTTGTTTACTTATTGTTTTATGATATTTTTAAAAGCATATAAAGCACTTTTAGATTTTGTCAAAATTCGATACGTGCTTAAAATGGTGTGGAGTGTTCTCGTGAAATAACAAAATGTAGTTTAAGAGCGTTCATTCCAACAAGATCCTATCAGTTTCCGTTACCTACACATAAATTCATTCCAAGATACGATTACAGTAATCCACAATAATCGGAAATTCCTAAAGCTTTAGATACAAAGGTCGAGGTGATATTCACCACCAACATCATCGCGATATACTTTTTTAAACTCCCAAACATTTTACTAACAGTATTAAGTTTTTATGTTATTTTTAAAATAATACGACGCCATTCTATCGAGTTACTTGGTAATTGACTTTATAAAATTGGTATATTATACAATTCAAAAACTCTTTACAAAGTTAAATTTCAATCAAAATGATCACGTATGGGAATACGAAACGAGCAGCTCGTAACAGAACTACATCATCTAGAAAATGAGCACTCATTAAGGACTAGGACATAAAATCTATTCTCTGGAAGAAATCGCTCTCTTTGTATCTTCAAAGAAGCACTTATGAAACATTCATCTCATATCACGACTTTGCCGTTCAACGTTTCTTGTATATTTTGGCTTTTCGACTACGTATTGAAGGCTCTAGTTTTCCTATGGGCCACAGTGAAAAGCAGCAATAGAAGAATCTGTGGAATTCAGTTTTAAATCAAAGAGAGAATGGTGGAATCTCTTTCCCATTCACCCATAAAACAGCCAGCAGGGCACTCTGATTGCTAGAGTAACCTAGTTCAAAAGGATTGCCTCTGGCAGTAGAAGGAAAATAGTAGAGTGCCACATGAAAGGAGTTATGAGCTCGGAGGTCAAACTATAGTGTGTGTAGGTGCAACTGGCCGTTATACTAACCGCGGTGATAAACCGAGTCAACGGGTAGTATTCCCATCTTATATTTATTCTACCCGATCTCGATTTGGGATCCGAGAAACCGGCAGCGCATAAGCGTGTAAAGTTGACAGAGCTTCGGCTCGGCGTCTGGTGCTCCGTGAGGCGGTTGGGAAGAGACCAAGGGGAACCTAACCTAACCCTAACTTAACCTAACCTCTGAGTACTCGGGCATGTGCTTGACCGGAGGAATATACTTGTAGGTCATATAGAGCACCCGATCCTAGCCCTCTGAGCAAAAGAAGCGCTGATATTGATTAAATTCGGATCGGTCTCGTCGCTTCCCGTCATAATCTTTAACCTACCCTAACACGGTAGAATGCATAAGACCACCGGTGTGTTCTAAGCTTCTACTTACTATCCTTTCCGTCGTAGAGTCGGGTAGAGAACGTACCAGTAGCACGAGGTTGGTGGGAGAGATACGGCTACGTTGAGCCGGTTCCCGACCGTTACCGATCCAGGGAGCTTTCGGAAGTTAGCTAACATTTTGGTGCTGCAGGAGAGGTGGAGCCACAGACGGGGCCTTCGGCCACTTTCGCAGTGGCTGAAGGCTTCTCGCTTAGTAAGTGGGACACCGTTATCCATGAAGGGGTGCATGCGCCTTTCTCGAGGGTAAAAATCCCTAGCGACTAAGGTTAGGGTCATCCACTTGTGGAGCTCCAGAGTAATCCGGGTCGGAAACTAGCGGAAGATCTCCGGCACATCTGGTATGTCATCTAGTTTGCAAGAACTTAAGTTCTCCGTTATAATTTTAGCAGAATTCGTTGTAATTTGTGCCCAAGGGTTGACAGGACGAAAGAGACTGGTATTTATGAGGAAATTAATAAAAAAAAGTATAAAATGTGAGTGAAATTAAATATTAATCGAGTTCGGTGACATAAATAGGAAATGGGTCACATTAAAATACCCTCTTAATGTAAAACAACAAATCTTAAATCTTAAAATATTCAAAATTTGATTTAAAGTAAGCTGTCAAGTAGGCGGCGGCGTTCGTAAAAAAGAAGGATTTTAGCTTATCGAATCATAACTCACAGGTAGGATATTAAAAAAATGAAGTCTTTTGTAGTCCTTCTAAAGGAAGTTTGAATAAATACGCTCTTATCGTTTTTGCGGTCTTTAAATAATGTATCCTGTATGTTTCTCTATTATATTTAGTACTAGTTAAACTGAGTATATTAAAACAAACAGCAGGAAAACATAAAGGTACATACATTTAAAGTTGAAGGGTGGAAGGAAGTCTAACTTATCTTGCTTCCTTTTGTAGAGGGGGTGCGAGGAAATGCATTTATAAAACGCAAAGTCAAGCGTACCAAATGCGGATATAAATTGTACTAGTATACCTCAAATTCGAAATTCATTTATAAAACAGGGTTACAAACTGTCTTTAATCGGAACACAAGATAGAAATTTGTACAATTTAAGAAGTTCCCGAGATTATTAAAATTAATTGTTCGCGCTTTATTTAAAAGTTACACTCTCTGAAAATTCCTCGTAAGACGTAAGGAATGCTTTGAAAATCGATGAGCTTAAGGTTTATTTCGTACCTGTCGAACCGTTCGAATTAGTCGCGCGTGTGCGTCATACACGCGCCCTTAAAATTCGAAGAAGTTTATTGAAAATTTTAAACAAGTTAAGAGGGATTAAGGTCGTGTTTAAACAACCGGATGGATCGATAAAACGGAATTAACCCTTGGTCGTTTGATTAAACATTAAAAGCTGGGGGATTGAGAAAATAATTTTTCGTGCAAAAAATTTTTAAATACGATTTTGTAGAAAATTAAATTAAATTTTCGATTAAAAAATTTAAAAACGCGATAATTAAAGCCTACGTCGAGAGGTGCACGAGACGTAAATGTTACACACAAAGCGCGGAAAATTCTAACACTATTAAATTAATGCGTACCACTCAAAGCCATGTTGTGGTTATTGGTGAACACGGTTTTAGGTTAAAATTTTGTCATGTTGTACTACAAGTTTAATTACTAATGACTAAACAACACCTTCTCGAGCTTAACATATTAGCCGAGCGACACAAACAAAACCTAAACGTGGACACTGCCCCGAGCAATTCTCGGACAAGTTAACACGTCCATTTTATGTTTACAAATAGACCAACTACAAAATTCAGTTCACGCATTGCTTTTGTATTTCTTATTCCACACACGTATAATAATACCTACTTCGACTTACCAAAACTTGCCGCATCATCGCTACGTTCCTTCTTACAAACAACAACGGAAATTAAGGGTATTGGAACTTACCTGAAAAATTAAAAAAAATTATTAGATACAAGAAAATCAAAATTAAAAGTCCCCCCCCCCCAATAACCATTAAGCCGTAAATGTTTCTCAAAACCATGCATAAGTTAACCATGCACAATATTGTAATGAAAGATGTAGGTATTAGAAATGGATAAAATTAACAGTATTGGTACGCAATGGAATTATATTCTAGTCCAATCCATGGTCTACTAGATATATATGGATAATTGTTAAGTACTCTGTTTCTTTATGGGGGCGCCACATAGACAGGTTTGCCTTCCGGTATGGCCTGTGAGGGCCGCCTGCACAGACCGGAGCGTTTGGACATCGTTCAGGCGGCCTGCACAGGCCAAACCGGAGCGCCTGGACAGTGTTCAGGCCGCCTGCACAGGCTAATTCGGAAGGCAAGGCCTGTGTGTGTGGAAGGACCTTTACAGGGTGTTACAATGGTTTACTGGGCTACATCTTGCGCGAGGGCGAGAGTAAGTAAAATCGTGCTTCCGAATGCACAGTGAAGCCGTCGTTTCAAAGGTTACACTACAATTAGCACGAAAACCATATTAGTTAATCGGTTTGGGCGGTTAGGTTAAGATACTTCTGAAGTAATGCCTTCACCAGGACCTCCCAGTCAAAGGGTAAGAAGACATGTTTTAGGACGTAGGAGTCTGGGTCACCTTTGCAAATGAATCCGGAACTCTCAGGTAGTTTGCGCTATTGCCGACCTGGCCAGTGTGCGACTCTGGTGGTAATTTATGCACTCTTAAGGCCCGTTCACTTATACAGGCCTTGCTTTTAGGTTTTGCCTCTGACTGCGGGCTCTGGAACGCTGTCAAGACGTTCCGGTTAGGCCTGTGCAGGTGTGCAGGCCGCCTAAACGGTAGACACGCCTAGACGGTATTATAGACAAGAAAAGATAAACAAATTATTTTTTATTATACTTGCATTATAATCTGCCAATTTCACACTAAAAAGCGTTCATAAAATCGTCTTTATAGCACAAGTGCTCTATAAAGTCGTCTAGGTAACAACAATAATATTAACTGTTGTTCTGCAATGTAAACACAAAGCATCTCTGTGGCAACAAATATATCCAAAATCGGCACGCTTAATTTTAAAATTTTAAATACAGATTTTTTCTCTTTTATAGAGGTTTTAGTTGCAATTATAATAAAAAATAGCGTATAATACTCGTGTAAGTAGACTTTATCGCATACGCGCCGTTACAAGCACTCGCAAGCTCGTGCTTGTAATTTTCGTCGCTAATGCGATAAAGTCTTTCTTATACACATGTATTATAATATACTATTTTTTTTGATTGACTAAATATTACTATAGTTTATAATTACAGCAAATTACGTAAGAGAAATTAGTCTAGCGTTTTTTCAAGAAATTCTCCTCTAGAAGCCATCGCTATTTTTATGAACTATTGATTGGTAATCATTTTAAACGTACAGTCCTCCACTGCATTAAATTAGGCCAAAAAAACAACGAAATGCACAATTCAGCTCCGCTAATTTGATCGAAAACAAAAAAGTTTGTTTATCGAATGATTAAAATTAACGAATTTAATGATAGACAAACACCCTAAAGGAACTGATTAATTGACTGTTGGAAAACAAATATAATATAATAAATTTAACCGTTTGTGGATTATTGGTATGAAAACATAAAAGCTGTGCAATCACCTGAACATGTTATAGTAATAGAGCTTACAGTTGCGGAAATACGAAAAAAGGCGATGTAACGGAACAGATCCTGCATAAAAACCCCCAACAGGCTCAGAAGGGACGTGCACACACCTTTTTTTAAGATTTCATTCAAGCAGAAGAACTCGAGGCTTGTTGGTGAAAAAAATATAGAAGAAAACCCCACAAAACAGAAAATAGCTCAGTTTTCTTACATTTTGTGGGAGAAAAACGTAGATGTGCAGGGATATAAATTTTATATCTCTTTTCGTTCCGTAAAACACATAATATTATAGTTGCTTCTTTTGAAAAAATTGTTTCAATAAGAATAATCGAACGGATTCGAAAAAGTAATTTCAACAAAAGAAACCTTGACTAGATGCAAACAATTTACTTTTCTATCCTCCGATGACCTCGAAGTTCTTATTAAAAATGCATAAAAGTGTTCCAAATGGAAATTCATCCAGAAAGGTAACAAATTTACTTAAATTTAATTAAATTTTATAATACAAAAAAAGAAACTACTCTTTAAACCGTTAATAAATAATGAAAGCGCACCTGGAATTTGAGTTGCGTTTGTATAAATAATATAAGTACCTATAGTTAAATAAACTAATTAGCGAGTCGCTAGTAATAAATTAAATAACGAAAATTTATATAACTGCAATTTTGCTTAGCTAAGCCATCTCGATAAATATTAAAACTCTCTCTTAAGTGATAAGTTTCAGGTGAACAATGGAAAACGCGTTATAATATAGAAAACAGATTCTTATGCAAACACCCCAGCAACTTTATACACCCTAAGTAGTTTGTTACAGAAACAAAAAGATAGGGACAAAAATAAAAAATAAGACCTTCCTTTATGCGAGATTTAAAATATTATTTTTCACAAAAACATTCAACTTATCAAAACACCGATTTTTCTTAAAAGACTATCAACAATAGTTTTGGGAAAAGTTTTACTGCTAATAATAATCTGCAACTTGAACGAAACCGCGACAAATTGCTCCTGTCAAATGCATCTCACATTTTATCAGCAATTTTTCTGTGTAAGAAACTTTGCTGACTGTAAACCATAAAAGGTTTCTCTTAACAGTCTCTTTTATGAGATATTTCTTTTGACTATTTATTTGCGACCAACAAATGAAAATATGAAAATCTTTCATAAAAATGACCTTATTCAAAGTGGACGCCATAAAATGCACGGATATCATATTATTTTTCCCAAAACTTTATATCTTGGCCGAACAAATGTTTTCATTATGCAAAAAGGAATGTTTTAGTACGACTCAAAAGAGTCAAAAAGAGAGTGATAAAACGACATAAGTATCTAAAAAATAAGAAAGTTATTTTATTCGCATATTATTATAACTTAACAGATGGACCCAAAAGACAAAATTTACTGTACAAATTCGATATGTTAAAGGAGCAATTTAAAAACGTTTCGTTAAAAAATGGCAAACAGAGTTTCCTAACTTCTTTAATTCGATAAGCATCGAGTTATATTTTCGTATGAAATGATGGATGCCTTAAAAGTTTCTTAACTGTTTTTAAAATCGATATCGGAAAGTATTAACATAATAAACGTTTAATGACTTTCAATTTTTGAGTTTTTTTTAAAGGAAGTACAGTACCCATCATCTACCTTGGCGAAAAGTTCTAATGTGTTATTATATTCCAAGCCTTGTTTCAAACCTTAAACGTCAACTTACTGCGGTATTAAGGCCTCGCCACACGTACAGACTTACCTTCCAGTTTGGCCGCCAAATCTGCCGCCTGAACGATGTCCAGAGGTTCCGGTTTGGCCTGTGCAGGCTTAAAGCCTGCGCCACACACACACAGGCTTGCCTTTCTGAAGCCTGAACAATGTCTAGACGCTTTGGCCTGTGTAGGCTTTAGAGCCTGCACCACATACACAGACATGCCTTCGTGAAGCCTGATTGATGCCTGCATTACTCACACTGGCTTGCCTTCCTGAAGCCTAAAAGATGTCCATACGCGTTGGTTAGGCTTGTGCAGGCTTGAAGCCTGAGCTACACACACGGGCTTGTCTTTCTGAAGCCTGAACGATGTCTAGACGCTCCGGTTTGGCCTTTGCAGGCTTAAAGCCTGCACCACACACACTGGTTTCCCTTCCTGAAACCTAAACGATGTCCATACGTGCTGGTTTGGCCTGTACAGGCCGTCTGAACATTGTCTAGATGCTCCACGTTGGTCAGTGCAGGCTTTAAAGCCTGCACCACATACACAGACATGCCTTCGTGAAGCCTGATTGATGTCCAGACGCTCCACTTTGGCCAGTGCAGGCTTCAAGCCTGCATTACTCACACTGGCTTGCCTTCCTGAAGCCTAAAAGATGTCCATAAGCGTTGGTTAGGCTTGTGCAGGCTTGAAGCCTGCGCTACACACACGGGCTTATCTTTCTGAAGCCTGAACGATGTCTAGACGCTCCGGTTTGGCTTAAAGCCTGCACCACACACACTGGTTTGCCTTCCTGAAACCTAAACGATGTCCATACGTGCTGGTTTGGCCTGTACAGGCCGTCTGAACATTGTCTAGATGCTCCACGTTGGTCAGTGCAGGCTTTAAAGCCTGCACAGACTTGCCTTCGTGAAGCCTGATTGATGTCCAGACGCTCCACTTTGGCCAGTGCAGGCTTTAAGCCTGCATCACTCACACTGGCTTGCCTTCCTAAAGCCTAAAAGATGTCCATACGCGTTGGTTTGGCTTGTGCCTTGTCTTGTGACAAGGTGACACACGGGCTTGTCTTTCTGAAACGTGAACGATGTCTAGACGCTCCGGTTTGGCCTGTGCAGACTTGAAGCCTGCACCACACACACTGGTTTCCCTTCCTGAAACCGAAACGATGTCCATACGCGCTGGTTTGGCCTGTACAGGCCGTCTGAACATTGTCTAGATGCTCCACGTTGGTCAGTGCAGGCTTAAAGCCTGCAGCACGCACACACACTGGCTTGCCTTCCTGAAGCCTAAACGATGTCCATACGCGTTGGTTTGGCTTGTGCAGACTTGAAGCCTGCGCCACACACACTGACTTGTCTTTCTGAAGCCTGAACGATGTCTAGACGCTCCGGTTTGACTTCTGGAGGCTTAAAGCCTGCACCACACACACAGACTTGCCTTCTTGAAGCCTGAAAGTTGTCCACACACTCTGGTTTGGCTTGTGCAGACAGAAGGCAAGCCTGTGTGTGTGTCGCGAAGGCTTTAATAATGTATTCCGTATGTACTTGTTTAATAATTTAATTTAATTTTCCAAAAAAAAATAATTTTAAAGCGTAAATGTCTCGCCACCTTATAAGTCTAGCAAAATAAATTTTCTTTTATTAATTAGACCCAAGGACCAAAACCTGATGTCATTAATTGGTCCTAGTGATTTGTGTGGGTATTGCTGAAAGATCCACAGCTGTAGAGGACGCAATGAAGTAGATGAAACAATGGAGCTAGATCACTACCCTGCGTTAGGGCAAATACGAAATACGAAGATTCATGTGTCCTAACATCGGGACACTGCATCCCCAAAGTACTATCATGCAGATAAATTATCGGCAATAGACGGCCTGCTAAAAACTGCTCATGTGTAGTGATAAATGACTGACTGATAAATGATATGGACTATTAGCCATGGCCGGTCGGCGAACTGTACGTGAGTAGAAGCTGCACGAGTGGAGGTAAAGTGATAGTTCTGGCTTGCCTGAGGCAGTTAAAAGTTCGTTACTGACGCTCATGCTTTTAATACGCGAGGAGCGTATGTAGATGGTTAAGGCAGCCTGCAGTGGAGTAACTAAGAATTTGGGGGCCCTCGTGCAATATCCAGAGTGGGGTCCCTACCCACCGTTAATAATCATTCTGCTTGACCACAATTCGATTTTATAACAAATTTTGATACTAAACGATGTTTTGGGGGCCCTTTTTATGTTGGGGGCTCTTTCTATGTTGGGGGCCCGTTATTTCCGCCATCGGCAGCCTTTATTGGCAATTGGCAACTGCAGCCCACAAGAGCCAAGTAGCCACCTCAACAACTACGCAACACAATGTGTAAATGCGAAAAACTAATGAAAATAATGAAAATATAAAAGAGAACAATACGTAGAAAAGAAAACGTTAAACGAGGAAATACACAATTTGAAGAAAAAGACGTTACAATTTTGCTAGCAATTTATTAATGATAGGTACTAATTTTAATTTAAATTTCATTTACAAAGTGGTTCCTATAAGGGTCGCTATTAAATTAGTCAAAATTGAAACACTTTAAACCACACACATAAATATACATTTCTAAGTGAAAATCCCTTTCTTTTATGCTCGAACGCAGTCAATTTTAGTAGTAACTCGATTACCTTTTACAGTTAGACCCAAAATAAGCACCCCGATCGTGGAAATTTAAACTCGATTCCTTTTTGACCTAAATAAAATAATTATTTTTTTTGTCTATATGGAGAGAAAAATTTTTGTTCGTGTGTGTATGTAGTTAGTATACAATAAAAGAAAAATTGCGCAAGTTGTAAAATTTACATTTTCATTAAGAATAGCCAATTTTATTCTTCTTGCATGACTGTAACGGTTGTAATTATTAATAAAATTCCGAGATAAAACGTAATATAAGTCTGATAATTAATTAAGAAATTTGAACGACAATTAAATTGTAATTTTTCAACTTTATTCTTTTATTTAAATTTTGTGGCGAGAATAATAATTAAGTATGGCGCCTGGTGCATGGAGAGTTTGACCAAGGAGAAGATTTTTCGTTTAAATTATGTCGTAGTTGCGATTTTATAGCGAAGATTAATAGAAAATACATTAAGAGTGATTTTCGTGCTCGTTATGCCATAAAAGAGAGTTATCAAAATTAAGTGCACTTGCACACACTAATGTAAAGTACTACTCCCCTTAATAAAAGTTAAGAAATCTCGCAAGTTAAGTATTCATTTTGACAAATTGAAGGAGTTTAAGTGAGTTTCTTAAAAGGAAAATCGTTTATACGCCAAATCTACTTTTATTAATTTCGCCAAGTCGTCGAAAGACCTAACACGCGTGATGATGCTTCGGTGTCACTAA
This sequence comes from Malthinus seriepunctatus, assembly GCA_963924605.1. Lineage (NCBI taxonomy): Eukaryota > Metazoa > Arthropoda > Insecta > Coleoptera > Cantharidae > Malthinus > Malthinus seriepunctatus. Next base: position 850,246 of record OZ004601.1, read on the forward strand.
TTAAACGGCAATAACTTTCTATTGTTTGCGAAGACTAAATTTTTTATTATTTCAATCACGTATCGGTCCGAGTTAAAAAATGAGAAAAGTAATTGTTATAAAACCATATATTTTCTCTTGTAAGTTATAAGTCGGATACGACGGACAAAAAAATAAATTTGACCACGTCCACTGATATAAAAGATCAAAGATAATGGACGACTTCTTGCGTAGTACAGGCCGAGATGAACTAATATCTGCGAAGATAGTTAGACGTTTCTTTGTCACTATACGCGAACAATGCTACACAAAAAGACAAGACACAATTCACAGTACACAATAGAGAGGAATGAAATGATGAAAGCAAGCAGAAACTGGCAATTAAATCTTTGGATTCGATCCGTGTTTCTCTTGCGTTCTTAAAAAGGCGTAGCAATAATTTTTTATCTAAAATTTCTCTTCATTATCTTGCGTCGATGCTAACTCATTAGTTTCCATATATCGAAAATTGACAAACACAGGAAACTCACGAGGGCCGAGGCCATAAAATATCATTATTTTTGACCAAACTTTCGACATACGTCAACGAGTTTTTAAAAAATAAAAAAAAAGAAGAAAAAGAGAATAAAATTGAGTCTCATCAAGATGGAAATTAGGCATCGTAACTTCATTTTACAACTACGTTATACGAGAACTAAGTTATTAGGTTTGCACAGTTTCTTCAACAAAAGTAGTAATAGAAGTCAATTGATATTCAAGTCTGCTTTATGATTGTCTTTCTACAGAATTTCATTTACAACTTCGATTTAAAGATTTTTCTTTTAAAATATAATCCCAATTTTTTTCAATTAGTCCTTTATCGCTTCTAAAAATTTAGGTCGTACAAGGAAGAGAAGAATGTTCGTCGCAAGGTAATTTAAAAAACGGCACACAACTCCCTCGCGATTGTAATTGACAAAAGCGAAATAAATCCATTAAAATGTAACCCCCTAAAAAGCAATTTTAATAAAAACTCTTTTCAAAATACGTCCATATTAAATACATCAACACCGTTTAATAAAAATTTAAGACACCCCCGAGCTTTTAAAAACATAAAACCCCCAAGTAAATTTCTCCATATACATAAAACGAGAAAAAAACGTTAGTACCATAAAGTTTATGATGAAACCTAGTGGTAAACTTACGACTCGCATCTCTTGAATGTTTTTATATGGTATAATCGTCCCGAGTCCTGTAGTTTTTAAGAGTTTGTAGTACACCACACTGGGAGTCATTTTACACAAGACAAACCGCCGCTTTCTAAGGTGAAATAACTAGAGGTAGTGGGTAGAGCTTTTTCCTTCCTACACATCTCGACGTGTAAAACATATAAAGTTTTCAAAATAAAGAGTTACCGCAAGAATTACTTCTTCGCTCACACACGAAAATGAAATTTTGTGCCTCCGCTCCAAGATTAAACGCGTTTAATATGTTGTGTTTGCATACGTACTTTATGATGTATTTCGAAAACTGTAAAAGTTAAAGCTCCACTAAGCCATAAAAACTATTGAATGCGGTTTAGATTTATATATTTTTGAAAAGAGCACAAAAATTCTACTATATTAAACATTTCTATAACATAAAAGTTGCTTCAAAGCATGAAATCGACAAAATAAAACGTTTTATAAATACACGTATATTTCGTTTAATAGTTCACTTTTTAGTAAATTCGAATATATCTTAAAATGTGGAGACATTTTCGGAAAATTCCTTATAAATAAATTGAAAGGATGAATAACAAGAAGAATAAAAGCAGAAGAAGAAAGCTACAGAAAAATTGGCTACAGAGTACAGATGGAGAAGTAGAAAAGCCATCGTTAGACGGTTAATACGAGGAGAATGGGAATACTAAGAAGAGTAGAAAAGAAGGAGTCCAAAAAAGATAGAGAAGAGAAATCCACGAGACGAAAAGAAATTAATTTTAGACCCAGTTAGTTCCTATTATGCAAGTATTGGTCTGGAAACGTAGGTAAAAAATGTACTCTGTTCGGTATAACTTCACGCTGACTACCAAATGAACTACAAATGTCTACCATTCAGTAGTCCAGTCAATCGGTAGTTTTTGATGGAAAGTCTTGAAAAAGTTTTGATATTTAGGTAATTATGTTTTTCAGGTCGCTGAAAACGAATTTGAAGTTTCCGACCAAAGATTTTTTCTTGAGAAAAGTTATAAGCAAAACTAAGCCAAAAGACTGCCTTTTTTCAAATTTTTGGATTTAACTCGAAAACTATGCATTTTTCGGTAACATTGAATATGAAGAAAAATATATAGAAGAAAATTTCCTACATTTCATGTCTCTAGATTTCTTTTTCAGATTAACGGTTTCACCGCGATCACGTTTTAAAGTTGTTGCACCAGTCGTCCAATGCGACAAAGCACGACGCGGCTGAAATTTTCCAATAATCACTCCTACGTCTTTCCGTCAAGGGTTAACTGTAAGGTAACAACTATATACTGCAGTGTCACTTGTGGCTCATGATGACCACATAAACAGTCATAACCATAAGTACTGGGAGTTGGACACTAAAGGCACTATACCACAGTTCTTGGTGGAGATTCTCAAAGTGTCATATTCAAACGCAGTAACAGAGTGCAACCCTTTGCTGTAATGAACAGTGCCACAGAGATCAACAACGAAGTGATTCCCGTTAGTTTCCGATTTTGTGGAGCCCTGTATGACGTTGACACCATTCTGCTGACTAAGTACAGTCCAGCGATCGTTCCCGAAGTAATAAAGCGATTCGTATTTCTTTGTTTAGGTGAAGCCGACCCGAACGCAGGGAGAAAATATCAGGTCAAAAGTACTGCACCTCAGCAGGGCAAGTACCTGCACCAAGTGACGCAGCAGAGAGTTGCCGTCAACCTTCGTGCAGCCAAACAGCGCTTAACCTCTAAGAGAGTCCCTAACGGGTACCTTGAGGAATACAAAAAAGCCCACGTCATGAATTTCAACTGTTACCAGCTAATGTCAAACGTTTAAAACCATAACCTTTGAGTGCAAAAGTTAATAACAATATACGAATCGTAGTCACGATTGTGTATTATTTCTGTGTTGCAAAGCAAACCTTGTACAGTGAATCCTGGTTTCGCGACTAGAGGGAACTCACGTAACATAAATCAGTTGTGAGCTACCACTCGGAGAAAGCATAAGGCCGTTTCCCTGAGGGTATGCTGCAGCAGCTCGTCTTAAATTTGCAGGAAACTGCAAAACAGCAACTGTTCCACCCACTCCAGTGAGTGGGAAAAATAAAGCTCTACAAATTTTTTCCTTTCCAGATTTTAAGAAGTAAACATTATCATGTTTGCAGAGGCCAATCAAAATTACTAAATTGACTGTAGGTGCAACAACTTTGAGGCGTGATCGCGGTAAAACTATTCGCCCGAAAAAAAAAATTACAGACGTAAAATGTAGGAAATGTTCTTTTAACTATTTTTGTTGTCGTTTAACATTACCAAAAACTGCATAGTTTTCAAGTTACAACCGAAAGTTTGAAAAAGAGCAGTTTTCTGTACTATTTTTGCATATAACTTTTTTCCCTGGAAAAATTGACCCCAAATTGATGTTCAGCGGTCCAAAAACCATAAAAAAAGAAATATCAAAGCTCTTCCAAAACTTTCCTCCAAAAGTCCTTTTGAAGCACCTGGACCTGGAAGCCTGGACTAGATGCATATAGTTAATAGTAAAACAAATTCAAACCGTTTGGTTTTGAAATGCCTCATACTGGGTTCAGGATTTGCGAAGAAACAAGTTCCTCAAGCAAGCTCATCTGAATTTTTATTTCCATTTTATCCTCTCTGTGTCTGTGTTTTATAAGTCAAGACATCAAATTGTCCAATTTTGGTAATATTAATAGTGAACTCGAAGATGACCTGACCAGTTATTTTTTATTCTCTCAAAAACGTCATGATACGTTTTGTCAATCGGCGTAGGTGTGACGAAGCTTTAATAGCGATACAAAGACTTTCTGAGATCCATTCAAATCAACAACAGACTCAAGTTTCATGACTGCCTTTTATCTCGATTCTACAGTCAAGATAAGCTGCTGTCACAACATTTTCCTAGGACGTAAGTTATTTTTTCTTCTAAAATCAAAACCACATGGACACATATCACAAAAGACAACAATGTGGAAAAAGGAAATAACATTTTTTTCAAATTCCAACTCTCATCAATAATTGGTAATCTTGCGAAAAGTTGCTCATACTAGGGGAAAACTTCCGTTAACGTATAACTTTAATTCAGTTTTGGACATTATTATGCAAAATTTTCCAACTAATTATTTGTTGTTGAAAACAAACCAATTTATTGTGTATGTTACGAGCATACAAATTTCGTTATTATTTAAAGCGATTTAAACAACGTGGTGGTGTTTGTTGGTGATGTATTTAACAAAATTTGTTTTGTTTTTTGTCCGACTTTTATAAGTTACCTCAAATTAACATAGCATGTAAATTAATTATAGCCCGGTATAAATTTGTTCTCATTAATCTTTACTAAGCTTCTAGTATAGTAGCGCGCGGCAAAAATAATATTAAAATTTTGATTAAATATCTTGTCGTTGAACTTACACCTACGTACTTGGTTAAGTTTATTGCAAAAGTTAAAACGAATTACAAGTGCATTAGGTACGTGCTATAATTTTAATGTTAAAAGCAAAAGGTACTAAAAAAGGACGTTAAGGGAGAAAAAAAGAAAGTCGTCGGAGGGCGAGTTTCGAATAAAATTTCGACCTCGACACGACCAAATAATAATTTCTAAATTGGCATAAAGTTTTAGGATAACTAATCGAATCAAATTTCAACCCTTGAAAATTCGTTAAAGAAGAACGCCGTTAAGCGTATAATTCAAAATATAAACATGAGATTTAATATTAAATAGCGGCCCTTAATAACATCACCTGTACTCGATGATGAAAGAATTCTCACGCCCCGACGCATCCATCGTATGAAAAACGGGAAAGAATTAATGTACTTTTTAGGCACATCACCGGGATGGTTTTGGTAAAGAAAAAAACTCGTCAGTAACCGTAACCGCTAATGTTGGTTTCGTTACGTAATAACGCCAGAGTGCACGCCAACAGGCACTTTTCCGCTTACTATTCCACCATTCTATCAATCAAACGTTCTGCGAATATAAAAAATTTACCAAATTTTCACATTTTAAAAGTAATTTTCTCCTCTTTTTACACACAGCTACCTTATTACAACCACCAAAAAAATTACCACCAACTTCATTTTAAAGTAATTAATTATTTACAATAAACCGACAAAGCTTGTCACCTATACTGCTAGAAAAAGGGGAAAATTGTAATACGAAAATTTCCTTTGTTGCGTGATATATTGGAGAATTTAACAAAGATATTAATGTTCAAGTCAACCATATCCATTTCACATAGTTTTCTTCTTTGTCGATGCATATTTAATCGACTTTTTGCTATATGCGCCATGAATACAGATGAAAAGCGAAAAATGGGGAATTCTTAAGAATTGAAAAGTGAAAAAAAAATAACTTAAATGTAGGTACAGATAAAAGGAAGTAGGTAAATTGCGTAACTAGGCAGAAAAGTGATAGATTCTTGAATGATGAAGCTGTTCATTTGTAATCGTCCGATTCAACCTCTGTCAGTGGATAAAATTACAGCTGTCATGGAAACGTAAAATCCTATAGGAAATACTGCCAGCCTGAATCTGAAGGGTTGCTGTTCCTGTATAACGAATGTCCTATGACATAAGGGCACGTTAGGCTATAACTTTATTACAGTTTCCTCTCAGATTATCACGTACCTCAAGTAGTGAAATGATCCCTCTCGGTTCCCTAAACGTCCAATAATTTTCAGAAAATAAAGAAATAAATAATGGTTAGGTTAGGTTACAAACATCTCGGCTACGCCGAGCACATCCGGAGGATCAGCACCAGAGTGGCTGCCACGACGACGCATTTGGCATCGCGGTGGTAGCACCGCAAAACGGATTCAGACAAGGGTCTTTGGATAAAAACTCTCATACCCAATCTCCAACTACGGGTGTAGAGGGAACATGGGGAGCTAAGCTACCATCTCACACAGCTCCTCACAGGCCACGGCCGCTCCGATCATTACAAGCACCGCATTGGAAAACTTGCTGCCCCAAAATTAGACCACTGCGAAGACATTGATACGGCAGAACACACGCTCTTCATTTGCCATCGATGGGAACACAAGAGAAAAGGGGCATCTCTCAAGGTAGGACTAACCATGAGAATCGACAACATCATCGACATTATGCTCAGAGGACAGGAAGAATGGACAACTACACTCGTGCTTGTCTCGACTAAAACAAGAGAGAATGAGGAGCTGAAATAGAAGCAGCAGCGGAAAGCGGAGCCCTGAGCACTAGGTACTCCGAGCTCGGGGTAGAGACACAGCGGTGGAGAGTTAGTTCACAGAATAATGGAAACTAAAGAGCAGCAAATACAAGCAATCCCCAGAAGCCCTCGGCACTAAGTTCTTCGAGCCGAGGGTGTATGGAAAAACTACAGACCTGCTCCAAACATCAAAACTTCAATAAAAACAAAACAAGATTGAATACGCCAGAATATATGGCGCTAAGGATAAGACCGGAACGGCAACATCGACTAGAAAGCAAAGAGTTCCTTGCAAACCTACATCGTGGAAGAAAGAGGATTCCCGGGTAGATTGTATAAAAATGAGGAAAAGGGGCTAGTGGGTAATACCAGACCAGAGCGGCCAACTTCCCTAGCAACTCCTACACATCTCCCTGGGCAGATTCAGCAGGAGGTGTCTACACAAGATTCCCTTAAACTTCTGAAAAAAAAGTTAGGTTAGTTTCCTCGTTCATTTCCTGAGTTTTTGGACCATAGAAAATGAAGACGAGAAAACAAATTAACCTTAACTAATCGACTTGACTAAAGTCAGAAATTCTCTGCAGATGCTATCTGTGATCATGTGATCACGAATAATTTTGACGACTTTTGGAACTTCTAAAGGCTTGTCCACACACACGGGCCTGCCTTCAGGTTTTTCTGTGCAGGCGGCCTGAACGCTATCCACACGCTCCGGTTTGACCTGTACAAGCCGCCTGAACAGTTTCTACATGCTCTGATTTGGCCGAAGGCAAGCCTGTGTGTGTGTACCTTTTTATAATGCTCGACAGACCCTATTAGATTGGTATAATAAACTTTTAATCCTCCATCAATTTTCCGAAGGAAAAAATCCTGATAATCCTTATGACAATTTGTAATTTATTCATCTCGGAAATCTACTGGCTTATTTAAAGCCGAAGAACTTCTTCAATTAAATCGGAAAAAATCAAGAAAAATCCAATCAAGTTAGGGCTCGTGTGGAATAATAAAATGTTAATGGCCTTAGTTGTTTTTCATCGAAAAAGGATTTAATTGAGAAGTTAAAACCTAACCATGTCTTTTTACATTTTGCGTGGCCGTATTATTACAATAAAAAATTTAAAAAAAAAAAGGCAGTTACGTTATAAATATTTATTAATTATTTTTTAAATTGCCAAATAGCGCAATTGTATTCGATTGTAATCTATCGAGTTAATAATTTGGGTGTAAAATCGTTCATAAATAAACATTAAAGAACTAAAATCAGTTAATTTACATATTGCAATACGCGTTAAATTAAAATTGAAACATTGTTGCTTTTTAAACGTCACTTATGACCCTCAATTTAAATTACCACTAACAACAAATTAACGACGAGCGATGAAAATAACCATTGATAATATTTAAGAAAATTAACGAGAGATAATTTATCGATTTTATGTTAAAGGCAGATGGTCTATATAAAACTACGTTAATATATTCCCTTTGCTTTTCCCTTTTAATAACTTTATTAAATTTTAATTAGCAGTATGAAGTCACATCTCAGTTAATTCAACGAGAAGTTAACATAAGTTAATATTGTAAGAAGTATCTGTCTAACTTATGAATAATTAAAATTTTAGTTTGTGGTTTTCTGCGCTTTTCAAAACTTCACCTAAGCGCAATTTTAATTATTTAAATGACATACGAGGAAATTAGTATTTCAAATTAATTCATACAAGCTTCTAAATTAATTTACAATTTTTTTTAAAGATACAGGGTCGCTCAAAAATTGTAGTTTTGCTCTTTTCTAAGACAGTGTACTAAGAATGGGTTTTTAAATCATCGTTTAAACTAAGTTCCATCGGAACGAAGATCAGTCTCGTGCGACTTGATTTTCTGTTTTTATTACGATTATCCTTATCTGGTCTGGATGCGTTACGTAATTAAAAAATTCTAATGTGTCGTTGATAACGATTTTCTTATTAATTTTTTATTTATACCACACACAATAATGTATTAGGAAGAACTGATGAGTTTGAAATCGAACGACGCAAACGGCGAAGAACAAACAAGTTTTAAAATCAAAACAAAAGAAGGAATCGATTACTCGATTCACTCCGTATAGAAACTTGTTCTAATTTGTTTAATGTAAAATTATTCAAAGGCATTGCAGGAAGTAGAAAAATGCAATTAACCGCATTGGATATTAAGCAAATGAACTTTCACGACCGATTGAGGTAGTGTCGTGTAAATAATAAATCACTCGACAAACAACTAACTCGATTTTAAATTCTAACGATCAAATGAGCGCGAATTGCAGTTTTAAAGGTTTTAAAGTATCTCGATAAGATGTGCAATTGTGCAGTCGAACAAATTAGATTTAACTTCTCTTCACGTCGACGAAATTTTTTTTACGTTTTTTCTTGCGTTTTAAAACCTCTAACGCAACTTTTATTTCTAATTTTGGTTAACCGACTAGCTCAAGGCCGACGTTTAAATATTACAGCCTTGAAGGGCAGTTTTATAGAGGTCACGACTAACGAGAGACTAAGGAAAGTTAATTAGTTCATAGTTTTATTTTTGATCTGAACCCACCGCACTCTTTCCAAAGGATTTTCATAATTTTCCATTTGAAGATAGGCCAGTAGGAAATACCATAGACTTGAACCGCTTCCGAAATGCATAACCTTAGATATTTCTCATAAGCTACTTGAGAGATGAAGCATTCGCAGTTAGAGATGAAGCATCTACAGTTAAGGCTGCCCCTTACACAGAGGCTTGCCGTTCGGTTTGCATGTGCAGACCAGACGCTGCCTGCACCTGCACAGGCCAAACCGGAAGGTAAGGTCTGGTGTGTGGCGCAGCCTTTAGAGATGAACCATCCACAGTTAGAGATGAAACATCTACAAATATAAATGAAGCATCCACAGCAAAAGATGAAACATAATATATGACAGAGAGAGATGGAGATGAACGGCCGATTTAAATATTCATCAACCGAACAATTTAACTCGATTAAATAAGGAGAAATCAATTTTTTAATTTCTCGTCGCATCGAAAACTTTTAGCTCCAATGATCTACATTTTCAAAGACCATTATAGATTAATTTAATTCAAAAATTTCCTTTTAGAAGAGAGACCTGTTTCTTAATTATTAATTATGCAATCAAAAAGGATCAACTTTTATGTAATTCTTCGTGCTCTTTTAAATGGAGACGTTCTTTTAAAAGTCTGCGAATATATTTCTAAGCCCGTTTGTGACTTTTAAAAAACGTGCAGTTTTTGCACCTCGAGCTAAAACTGCATCAATACCTCGACTCTTCTTGTTGGAGGTATACGTAGCATAAATAAAGTCGCATTAAAAATGTATAAAAAGCCGTGCAACTATAATTAAAATATGAGAATTTTAGTATACGAACAAAGATATTCTCTGAAAATATACACCGGGAAATTTTTCAAGCCATTTCCTATTTGTGCCATTTCCGAGCTATCTAAAAGCACGAGAAATCTAGTTTCGAGCCTATTAGTTTAAAAACGCGTGAACTTATTATTAAATTATTATTATTGTCGAATATAATGTTATAATGTGTTTACGTAAGAGTGAATAATGTATTAAAAAGTAGTTTAACGTTCGATACTGGGATTGGATTTTATGTAAGCTTATCGCTTGGATGACGAGCGATCGTGCAGTTAATCTTCAATTTTAGACCGTTTTATACACCCCATTGCATTATCCTGTATCCTTACAATCTCACACTAAAGCACTTTTGTGTGTATACTTCCTTAAGGCTTTATATTTGATCCAAATTTGTCAATTTGTCTAAGGTTATAAATTCAACGTTATTCAGACTGATGAAAATTCGAATTAATATTGTAAACAAAGGAGTTAGTAATTGCTACTTCCTGCTATTTTACAAGCAAAGTTTGTGCGTTAAGAAAATATCAAGACACAAAAGGAATGTTCGAGCAATTAGAAGATTTCTAACATTCCATAAGTCGTCTGTTAACAACTCGTCTTTAATTCATATACAACTAATATCTAATAGCAGTAACGTACAATATGTACTTATGCTTATAGTTGATATTTAGTGAATGGATTTCGCAATTTATAATGTATGCTTTTATGAAATTTCTATACGCCATCAAAATCTCGTAGGAATTTCGAGGAAGCGTCGACTGGTTTACAATATTCTCAAAGTAGGAAGCATCTTACGTAAAAGGCAAAATGTATCGCAATTGATTGAAATTTTAGGTAAAGCATAGAAAATTATAACCAGTTCACAAAATAATTCGAAACGAATTATCTCGAAAACCTCTTCTTTAACATTTTAACGATTTTTCACGCACGCTTTCTCACGCGCGAGATGATTAGAAAAAACTTTGGATTGAGTAAATGTCGAGTTCGTCGTATTTAGAGAGAAGCCACATTTACGACTAGACACTTTTAGAAATTACTCTTTTTTGGAAGGTTTCGATTTTCGACGATTCGTCAACGTATAGGTAGGAGAAACTTTTTAAGAAAATGGTGGAGTTTTTACACTTTGCCTAACACAAATATACAGCGGATACATCATTTAATATGAATGTGACACTTTTCAAAACAATACTAAAATATAAAGTGCGGTATATAAATTATTAAAATACGCGTTAAGCCATTTATTTGTGAAATATATCTTTCAAGAGACGGCCTAGGCATTTACGTAATGGTGAACGATACACCACCGACCGTACGATATCAATAATTGGAGTGACTTCAATCATATAAAATTTGTGCTGCTGCTAGCAGCCCAGCGTGAGGAGGAGCTCCGTCCTGGGTACCAATTCTTAAAATCAGAGGAAATAATTTTGAAAGCTGACAGATCATGAGCTACGTTTGGCCAAGGGATAACTCTTGACGAGTATGAAAGACCTCATATAAAATTTGTGGCGCTGCTAGCAGCAGTATCTCCGTCTCCGTCCTGGGTACCAACGAAAAAATGTCATTATTTTAAAGAAAATTAATTCTTCTGATTTCAAGTATTGAGTTCATGTTGGAAGCAAGACAATGACATTGAGACTATGTAGTTAATCTTGATACCGTTCAGAAGGAATATTATGGGTCCGCTTATGGACGCCGAGCCCTCAAAGGCAAAATAGAAGTTCATCTGACATAAATATGTTATAGCTTCAGGATCCTGAAACCATTATTCATCTAGAAGTGCAATAAAGAGATATTCACTTCCTCTTAGCAGATTTTCCAGAATGCAAACTGTTGCAAGTTTTCCCTTGATTTTGGCATTAATAGAAAAACGTATGGTATGCATCTCATCACTGCTTCAAAATTTGAGGTCATTTTGGCAAACCCTGTATTCTTAATGCAAAACATTAAGAGATAATTCTCATATCCAACCGATCGCCTTCGTTTTAATGTTGACATCGATAGAGAAAAAATATTATTTTAAACGTTCCACAATTAATAAATTGTTTAAATATGCAATTAAATATTAAATTAAAAACCAACATTGAGCAACAGAGTCCAATAATTATGTTATTGATAATGTTCAATGTAACACATCAATTAACACTTTACAATAACTTTGTAAAATTTAATTTGAAAGCCAATAATTGTCCACTTAAATAATTAGCTACTTATACTAAACACATACTAGTTACAGCCAATCTTAATTTTTTTTCATGGCCGTCTATAACATGTATGTTTAAAAAAATGAAAGAATTCTTACTGCACACAAGACATAGCGAATGAAAAGCCAATTTAAAGCTCTACACAAAACAAATAAAGATAACCACGCTATAGCGAAAGTCATAAATCAATAACTGAAATATTTAGAAAACATGAGTAGAGTGTGCCATGAACTCTTGCAACAGTATTCTAATACCACGTCTTAAAATGATATTGCTGTTCGAAAGTCGTCTATACCCATTACAACTGATGCACCTGAGAGCAGCTACGACACCTCCATCGCACAACATGCGACGTTTGCTTAAAACAAACAATAGTCAGAGCGTTACGACAAAATGACAAATTCTACAACACAATAGTAAAACTGTTGAATTTAAACAACGTCTCAGTAACTATTTGACATACGTTTGTTAGAAATTAGTTTGCTCATCAGAACGATCGCTATTCGCTACCAAAGCAGCTTCAAAAGTAATAATCGTGTGGGATGGAGAATAAAAATATTTAAAGCCACAGAATGAAGAGAGAAAAGTTGCATAGTAATAACTTAAACTCTCATTGCAAGTGATGAACAAGAGGAGAATTTCTCGATTTCTCGTTTTGCGATTGAAATTGAGACTTGTCACTGTCTTAATATTAACCTAATTTTAGTGACAGTTCCTTGTCAAATTTAACGACTTTTAACTCGGAGTGTACTTCAAAATCTACGATAGCGCTGGCCACGCCCCCTCAGCTCGCTAATAAAGTTGGTGGGACTGTAGTTAGGAAATTTTGAATATAGTCTCGATACCATTAAATAAACGATACTTGATATCTGATTTATGTCATCGCCCCGCCCTGCTCATCACCTAGATCTCATAGGTCTGTAGCTGTATAATTACAAAATCAATTATACAAAATAAAAAATACTTGTAACAGTACAGTCCGGTTTTCTCGATATCCGGTGCGAGCTCGCTCCATTTTTCACGCGCGAGAAGAAGACTTTCAATTTGCCATCTTTCGCCCATAATTTCGCCCACTGACAATATTAAGTTTTTACACGCTTAAATAACATTTCGCTACAAATTGTTAACATTTAAAAAAACATAAACAATTGTTAATTACAATGTTCCATTTATTTAAATTAATTACCTGCTTTATAAAACTTTTTTTAATCGTGTTTATGGCGTTACAAACCTAAATTTTATGCTCCAATTTATTCGTAGAGAAGAAAAAACTGCGCAAACTTTTATGTAAGTACTTTATTGTATAGGTTGAGGTATTTTTATAAAACGTAAATTGGGCTCTTGAATTTTTTAAATGTCAGTTTAATCAAAAACAACTAATTTCCCGAGAGAATTCGACAGGCGTTTTTATTTTAACTAATTGATGAATTTTAGAAATCGATTATCGTACAACACAATGATGTTGCTGACATTTCAAAAAGTAATAACACAAAGAAGAGTCGTCAATTAGAATTAATATGTCATTATTTCAAGTTTCCAAAAATTCCGGTTAACAAAACATTTGTATTTTAATTAACCGACGTAAAGGTAAGTTTGGTGTAGTTTACAAAAGTTGGTAAATTGAAAACAAAAAGCAGCTTACTTTTAATTGGTAACCGTTTAAATTGGAATAAATGAAAGACTCGACTTACTGTAATGTCTTACTGTTACGATTTAAATTCGTCGAGTTTGAAAGTAGAATTTCTAAAATGAAATTGTTGGTAAATAATTTAGAGCACGTATTCATATTTTATAACTGCATTGGCCTTACATAACATTATTGAGATCATTGTCATTACTTTACACAATTATACACAAACTCATAATTCTACCTTTAAGAGCGATCGAACCAACAAGTTAGGAAATAACGAGAGCCAATGGATTAACTAAAGTTCAAAAAAAAATTAGTGGTGACTTATACGATGGCAAGAACCTCGTTAATTAAACTTCGACGTTGGCAAATAAATATTGACTAAAAAACGAGAACGTCCATTATGAGAACAATTCCGCTAGGAACATCTTAGGATAATATTAAATTTTTCAAAACAAACATGTTGGGAAAAGTTATCAAATTCTCTTGTTATCGTAATAACAAATATTAGATCAATCATAAACGAGAGCTACCCTCTATTCTATAATACGGTCTGATCGGGTCTGATATTACATTTAAAAGAATAAAAATATTCGTCGTGCGGTTCGTAAACAGGAAGGCAACTCAATCAAATAATACCAAATTGGTAATTAATTTAAGATCGATCGGTTCATTTTTTCGAAATGGCCCCCGTACGGAATGTACGAAAGCTTATCCCTGAATAGCACGATATGCACATAAACAAATTTATCACTTTAATGCAATGCTTAATCATAAAAAAATAATAAAATTTTATTTCGAAATAGGTGCTTTGGTAATTTAACAAATTAAGAGCCATTTAGATAGCGCTATTTTATAATATTTTACTAATAAACCCCTAAAGTGCTTTGTTTTCATAATACAGGACGGCAAAACAAAGAGAGGAAAACTCCTGTATAGGTATATTTTATTGAAACTTGGTGTGCATACGTGGTACATACCAAATTTTTCCAAAAATGAGATTGTCACTCCCTTTAGAAGTGACCTTCGGTTAATTAGGCTTTATAATACTGGCACTAAGGCCCTAAACGAAGGTTGAAACTCAACCTAAGGTTAGCTGTCATTATAGTTTGACACAATTGGACAAAATATTGAAATTGGCGCTTATTTAACTTCGGTTAACTAAGCTTCATAATACTGGCCCTTATAGGCCAGTCAACCTTCAGTTAACTAGGCCAACGAAGGTTGAAACTCAACCTAAGGCTAGCTGTCATTTTAGTTTGACATCATAAATGAACATAATAGCGGAATTGGCTTTCATTTATAATCTCAACCGAAGGTTGACTCAACCTTCAGTTAACTGGGCTTTATAATACTGGCCCTTAGTGGTCTTACTTGAGTAGAATTCGAGCAAAGTCGCTTACATTGGTAGGGAGGCCCAGGCGAAGCATATGATAAGGCCCTTTCACGCAGGAACAGCGATAAAATTAGTAAAAGTCATCAGAAATACTCCAAATGTTGAAGAAAACGAAAAGGCAAGTTGCTGTATCGGCAGCGTAGGTCTATCGATGGTATAAATGTTTCAACGAGTGTTCCAAGGATGGGCAAGAAATACTGGAAGATAAACAACGATCGGGACTAAATCAACACCCATCGTCTTTTTTACTCTTGTGGAATTATTCGTAAGGAATGTGTACTAGAGGACTAACTTGTCCAACAAATTACGACACATCTGCCCAACTATGGAGAAAGGCAGTATCTGCAAACTTGCCATTTTGTGGGAAATTAGCAAAAACTTTTCACCTCTAGAATTATTACTTATTAATATTGTATTCTATTAAAGCTTTGATATATCATCAAGAACCTATTCAAAAATATTTTTCAATAAAAATTAAATATAATTTTTAATTGTTTATAACAAGAAAGCAGATACTGCCTTCTTCCTTAGTCTTTTGTCATAGCACCAGGTAGTCAAAAAGCCGTAAGTGGTAGATACTGCCTTCTAACATAAAGTTACAGGGTATTTCTATTGAAGCAGTCCATTAAAAGAGAAGACCGGACAATATATTTATTTAAATTACAAGTTTAATGCCAATTTTTTTTTTAATTACGACTTCTAACAAAAACTGTTACCAAACAATTACATTTTTTTCAAAAATTAGAAAAAAATATTGGTGCGAAAATATTATAGACCTTTAAGATTTTATTACTGCTAGGGCTCAATAAACCCTTTGTAATGAAACCAAAAAATATGTAGGTCACATTCCAGAATATTGTTAAAAAAATTTACGACCGAAAAAAATAACAGTTACCCCCAGTTTGAGTGTAATATGATGGCTGTATTTAGAACTGATGGGCAAGTCTATAGATTTTATTGGTTTATTTAGCAAAATCTAAAGATTTGTGTATAAGTTATCATATGGCTTATTGTGCAGGTTCACAGAAATTGTGGTCATTGTGTGTAAGTGATAAAGACAACCTTCAATTTTTTTCGTTTCTGTTAAAATTACAAATTATAAGTCTGACCTTATATTTTTACTAAGTTTAGGGGCACATAAATGGAAGGAAGAAAGCAGTATCTACACGTAGTTACTGCTTTCATTCATTGACATTGCAAGTCTCTAGTGCAGATGCTGCTTTTATACACTGCAATACGTAGTTACTGCCTTTCTGCTATGTATTTGTTCAATATTTACCCAAAGGCAGTAAGTGATTTATTAACTTTTTAAGCATTTAGGTTTAAAAATCTTGCATTTTTTTATTGTTACTAGGTGTAAAAACCTTCTAGGAATCCAAAAATACCAAAAAGTCAATTTCGAATTTTTTGCAGTTACTGCCTTTCTCCATAGTTGGGCAGGACATGCTCTGACACCCTCTCAATTGTATAATGAAGCGCTGGAAGGGTATCTATGTTCCCAAGAATCATACCTTGAGGGAGAAAATATGTATTAATTTTGATAATAGTATCTCCAAACATTCCGTGAGCCACAGCTGAGACGTAATACACACTGTATAAAGAATTAAAAAAATATATTTACAACCACAAGCTTAGACATCATCTATTTCATCGCTGAAAGAAATGTCCAAGCACTTGCCCAAAAAATAAAACCAAAATTATGTCTGAAAGTGATGGAAGACTAAGTCAAAAGGATTCTGAAGTCAGGCTAACTCGGGATATCTCAGAAGAGTTATCGGCGAGTGGGCAGCCAACTATAAATCAAAAAATAAAAAACCACAGTCAAAAGATCTAAAAATAAGACTTTAGAGCTTCCTTTTTTCACGGTTAGTAAATTTTAATTACAAAATTGTAAAATTAGTCAAATTACAAAATTTTAAATTAAAAAGTGTTATTTGCAAGCAGTTATTTCCATATTATTTAAGCAAAAAGATATAATAAACGATATTTTAATGTCTTGGTATCGCGTAACGCAATCTACACAAACAATTTATGTTTTGTACACAATTTCAAGTTTAACAAGAAAACTTTTTGAACAATATGCAACGTGGAAAAGTGGAAAATACATTTTGTACTCGATTTTGATATCAAAACCCAGGTTGTGTGCTTCTATATGTACGTGATTACAATTAGAATTTCAACATTGTATTTAGAGATCTTATTTGATAGTTGAGAAAACTTAAAATTACTTATTTCAAAGACACAAAATGTATATTATCTAAGTTTCTTAATTAAGCTTTATTTAGAAAACAAAAACAAAAACTTTATCAAAAAGGAAGAATTACTACTTTGAGAGTCGCAAATTTACTTTATCGCATCTCATCTACCTATATCAATGCACGAGATAATGTTAATTTTTTAACCATTTCTCTTTGATGATTTCCAACTTCCAAATTCCTTCTTGCAATCACAGTATGTGTATTTTATTTGATATCAACATCCAACATCGTATCTACGTAAAATTTAAAAAAAGAAAACTTTGGAAAGCAATAAAAGTTTTATATGTTTCAAAACAAAGCACCGAAAACTAAAGAGATCCGTCACAATATTGAAATATGATATTCTGAATTTTTTTAAAAACCTACGTCCCTATATATGGAAACATCGGACGCAAGAATGTAGGAACGATAGGAACCCATATTCCTGCTTGTGGTGCCCATAGGGTGTAGTGTAAGTCCGAATCTTTCCATATTTTTATTTAGGCGTTGTTCAAAAGAGAATTAAATGGCCATCAAAATGATGTGTCACTATACGATCCTTATTTCGTAATAAGATCATTGAAAGGATTTATATCCCCTCTGTTTGGAAAAACTACAGGAAGGAATAATCACTCTTGAACGTTTTTCGAAAAACTTTTCAGATCGACTTTTAATTGGTCCACCCTGTAGTAAACTAATGATTTTCCTTAGGCTTTTGGAACTCTTTTATGGAAAGCGATGCAAATTAATAAAATGGATCGAGAAAGCTTAGAAATAAGCAGCAAATATGGCCTCTCTAGATCCAATTTTGTTTCGATTGCACGCATGGCAAGCACTTGCTGTTGCTACGCAAAACATCAAATAATCGAATACCAACAATGAACTGTTAATTTTACAATAGGTGATGAAAAGTCGAAATTAAATTGAAACACTAGAAAATTTATAATGACGAACAGCTTTTTGATTGTATTGCCGTGGCAACAGCCGCTCTTTAAATAATTTCCAAAATTATAATAATATCCATTAAACAAGTTTTTAATTATTATTAATACAGATATATTTGGGCAAAAACAAAGAAGAAATATTTTGAATGTTAATTGTAGTTCCCTTTACGACCACGCCGGTATTTTTGAATATTTATGAATATTTAAACAAATTTAGACCTATATTGTCCCTGTTATTATTTAGGGTGGCCAATTTATACACATCAAACTGGTATATTTTTAGTCATACGTAATTAAAAATTATAACGAACCTCGGTAAAATTTATATTTGATTTGGCGAACAACAATCTGATAATCCAGGAAAATAATTCCGGCTAACATTCCCACAACACTGATAATAATTATAAAAAAATTTTAATACCAAACACGGTTATCGTAAATTTCTTATCAATTTTACACGTCTTTGTGGTTATTTAAATTCTAAGTGTAGTGCGCAAATTACGAAAAGAATGATAATTATTAATCAAACTTTATAGGTAGGCAGTAAACCTTTCAATACAATAGTATATGTAACACTCGTTTCCCATTAGCTACGACTTTTATTTGTCAAATTTCCATTAATTACAATTTCGCAGTTTCTACCTTGAAGCAGTTCAAGGTTTGAAAGGTGTATAAACGACCTCTGAAATTATGCAGAATTAAGACTTGAAATTAATTATTTTGATAACGAACGGTTCCAACAATGAACCTATTTTGGTTATCAGATGAAGCAGAATAGACCAGACTCAATCTCGAAAGTTTTCTAAGCCTGGAAAACTTTACTTCTGTATTCCAAGCAGAGGTGGTGCTTTTTCAACCCTCCTATGTTTGGTGGGCGTGGTATCAAAATTTTAAATTGAAAGGAAAATATCTAAAGAACTTAAGACTGGCATTTATTAAAAAAAAAATTCAGTTTTTCGATAGAAAGTGATGAAAAATAAGCACACGTTGCTACCATGACAATACCGATAAAATGGTTACTTCAGGCCTAAGCCATTACGCACGTTTAAATTTATCATTCATTAATTAACCTCAACAAATCTAACCCAAATATAACTTTGGAAACATAAAGAGAATACAGTTGTATTCTATGGTCTATTGCAATAGACCCAAAGGGTAGACGGACACGAGAGACGGTTCCCATTCGAATAATTAATTTTCCTCCTGCGTCTCATGACAAGAAAAAATATTCTATTACGATTCTAATAAATTTTGGACACACATGAGACGTGGGAGATGTTTAAAAGAACTTATTTTGAAATCTCAAAAATATCGAAGAAATTATTTGGCCATTTGCCAACATTGTTTTATTTCATTATTTTAATCGGACGTGAAGCTGAATATAAAGTACCAATTTTTAAGTAATAAGTTCGTGGTCGGTTTAATGCGAAACCGTGGCTCTAAGATGCGGAATAAGAAACGAAACCGTTAAAACGCGTACTTTCAAGCACTTCAATTTATTTCCAATTATTCAAAAATGACAGAAAATTCTAAACACAACTTACATTTCTTATTACTTACTAAACCAAAGATTACCCAAGTTTTCCTAAAGATTAACGAATATTTGTCAAGATTACTCGAGATTGTCACAAATTTTTCCGAACGTTCTCACCGAGATTTCCAATCTAAAATACCACGCGCTTTGGACGTGTGGTCACTTTTCGATATTAAAAGAAATAAAAGTGAACTTTGTGAGAAATATCAACAATAATAATCGTGGGAATTATGTTGTTCTTTCTAATAGGCCGTCGATAGTCGATCTAACTTAAGAAAATCTTCTTCGTCATTACGACTCATCAATAAAAATAAACGTGCGATACAGAAACTATATAAGCAATTTTAGTTCGTTCACCGAAGATTTTCTAATCGTTGAAATTTAAAAAAGCGAAAATATGAACACGTCAAAGTATCATTATTATCATCGTTTTAAACCGACACCTCTGATGCCATGAGAATTCAAGACGTTACCTTCGTTAATTATTGTTACATGTTTCTTTGTTTTCCGAATGCGTATCAAATTGGTAGGAAATTATTTTAATATGTCAGTAGGTAGCCTTTGACGGTATGCTAGATCCAACGCCTCTAAAGTAGTCTTAACTGTACCTACTAATAATATTACAGAAGAATTTTTAGGTTGAAAAGTGATTGGCCTTGCTATAACTTTCGCTTACGTTAGCGATGGGAATTAAAATTACTAGTTTTATTATTTACCTTTTACTAAACAGGCACTATTTTTACAACAATGCCTATAATAGAGGGCGTTAAAAATTTATCTAGTGCAACCGTTACCCAATACAAAAATTAATTTTCAAAAATAGTGCACCGTAGTGCACGAATTAATTTTTACAAATTTCTTGCGAGGAGGAGGTGTTAAAAGAATCTTATTTTTTTAATTTACTAATTTAAAATTTGTTTTTTTTGTGGTTTTAAGAACAAAATTTAAATAAACTTTCACCTGATTTGAAAACGAATCAAAAATTTCTTGTTTTTTTTTCAATACGTAAAAAATTGTTCTAAAAAAGTGCTAATCGATATCCAATAATTATTAATTTACAAGTTTTAAAAATTATTTTTGAAAAAAATTTGGTGGTAAAATTTTGATTTTTCAAAATGAAAATCATCGGATTTTGACGCAAAATAAAAATTTGTTGTTAATTAGACACTTTTAGGGGACGAATTTGAGTGGTGATTATAAACCTAATTATTTTAATTATTACGCGAAAAAATTTCCCAGTGTTTACAAATCGAAACACATTTAAAGGGAGGGAAATCCTAACCTAACTTTTTTGACAGGTGTAATTATGACATGTTTTATAATAACCAAAAATTAAATTATTACATATATTGTTATAAAATAAAGTAATAATAAAATCTTACCAAAATACGAAGGCTTGCGAAATTTACAAACAGCAAACCCACTTTCTACAAAACACTTTCCACCAGATTGCTGGTGACACTTGCACAATTTAAAACACAAAATTACTTGTAGCATATTTTACTCCACTAAATTATATGCATATTACTATTGTAAGTAATAATATGCAAAAAGAAGTTTTCGAAGTTTTTTTTACGAAAACATAATCGAAATCGACCAAGCAGTTCGCATTTAACAACCGCACCAAAGTTCGATGCGAACTGTTCTAAACACTGACAAAATGGACCAATGTGAGTCACCTTACGATAACAGACTTGCGTGATTACGAATGAATAAAAAACATTAGTTCGGAACGACTCGGCTCGTAGCTACGAGCAAGGCAAGGAGATGGCGCTCGACCAAATATCAATATATTATCTGTCGCTCATTTCAAACTTGTATTCACGTATAATCATATGCAAGAGCTAAGTGTTCAATGAACATGTTTGGGAACATATTGCCAAAATCTAATCTACAAGTTATCAAAATGTAAAGTAAAAATAAAGCTCATTCAAAAATTCAGTGAAGAAAACCCTATTGTAGAAATTAGAAAACAGCAATAATAAATTAACGTGAAAAGGAAATATAGATTCAGCTGGATTTTTCCAACTTGCAGTATCTCTCTCGACTCTAGCTCCTTGAGGAGCGATCTGATGGTAATTTAACCTCTAATGAAAATTATAGAGCGTAAAATTATCTCTCCAAATCAATAAAAATATCTGTGTTAGTTGATATAAGTCATTTATTAAAATTAATTGAAAATTAGAAAACTCCCGAGGCTACCTCCTTAAGGAGTGGCCTAATCGTAATTTTACCTCCAATAAAAATTATAGAGCATAAAATTATCTATTCGAAGCTGTAAAAATATATGCATCAGTTGTCATAATAAACTTAGAAAACTTAAACAAAGATTAAAAATTGATTCAGTCGGATTTTAAAACTTATTTTGTCTCTTCCGACTATATCTTCTTAAGGGTCGATCTAATAGTAATTTTATCTCTAATAAAAATTATAGAGCATAAAATTATCTATTCAAACCAATAAAAATATCTGTGTCAGTTAATATCAGTAACTTATTAATATTAATTGAAAATTAGAAAACTTAAGTAAGATGTTCCAACTTGCTGTGTCTCTCCTCACCATACCTTCTTAAGCAGTCGTATGATCGTAATTTTACTTCTAAGGAAAATTATAGAGCATCAAATTATCTACTTGAAGTTATAAAAATATAAGCATTAGTTGTCACAATGAACTTATACAAATTAATCAAAAATTAAAAATTTTTCTTGAGCCTGATTCTCCATTGTGTCTCTCCCGACTATAGCTCCTTAAGGAGTGATCTAACGGTAATTTTACTTCTAATAAAAACTATAGAGTATAAAATTGTCTATCCAACGCAATAAAAATGTCTTTGTCAGTTAATATCAGTAATTTATTAAAATTAATTGAAAATTAAAAAACTTTATTAAGTAAGATGATCCAACTTGCTGTGTCTCTCCCGACCATACCTTCTTAAGCAGTCGTATGATCGTAATTTTACTTCTAAGGAAAATTATAGAGCATCAAATTATCTACTTGAAGTTATAAAAATATAAGCATTAGTTGTCACAATGAACTTATACAAATTAATCAAAAATTAAAAATTTTTCTTGAGCCTGATTCTCCATTGTGTCTCTCCCGACTATAGCTCCTTAAGGAGTGATCTAACGGTAATTTTACTTCTAATAAAAACTATAGAGTATAAAATTGTCTATCCAACGCAATAAAAATGTCTTTGTCAGTTAATATCAGTAATTTATTAAAATTAATTGAAAATTAAAAAACTTTATTAAGTAAGATGATCCAACTTGCTGTGTCTCTCCCGACCATACCTTCTTAAGCAGTCGTATGATCGTAATTTTACTTCTAAGGAAAATTATAGAGCATAAAAGTATCTATTTGAAGATATAAAAATATAAGCATTAGTTGTCATATTGAAGTTATACCTACAAATTAATCAAAACCTAATAAATTTTATTGAGTCGGATTTTCCAACTTATTGTGTCTCTCCCGACTATAGCTCCTTAAGGAGCGATCAAACGGTAATTTACTTCTAATAAAAACTGTAGGGCATAAAATTGTCTATCCAAAGCAATAAAAATATCTGTGTCAATTAATATCAGTAATTTATTAAAATTAGAAAACTTTATTAAGTAAGTAATTTGCAATAAAAAAGATGTAAAAAGTACGTTGAAAAAATTAAAACTATGCACGGTCTCTTAGACCGACGTTAGCATGGATGTTATGTGGTGGCACGTTATCACTGGAAGGTTAGAGAGTGATATAATTGTAATTTTCCATCTAATGAAAATTATAGAATATAAAATTATCTAGCAGAATAAATAAAAATATCTGCATTAAGTCGCCATAATTAATTTAAAACCGGATGTGCATGGCCATGCAAGGAACTTTTTCCTGTTGTATTTTTTTGTGCATTTCTTTAAAAGTTTATAATTTAAAATTATCAAATTAAATTTTAATAAAAAAGAAATGCACAAAAAAAATACAACAGGAAAAAGTTCCTCGTGTGGCCATGCACATCCGGTGTTTTAGTATTGAATTTATTTTTATGTTAATGTAAATTACAAGATATTAAAAAAATATTTTCTAAAAAAATAAAAAATTTTTTCTTAAATTGCTTCCGTCCGGGATTGAACCTGAGACTTGTTTGCATGTAAGCAACATTTTTAGGAATAAATTGTTTCATTAATTTCATTCATTTTGTTAAATTTGGCATAAATTGAAGTTCAAAATATACATAATTTTGTATCTTCAGAAAGCTAATTTTACGAGCTTTGAACATTTATTAAAAAATATCAGGGCGTTGTATTTAAATTAAGAATTTTGATTCCATTTCCGGTTAAATCGGAAGTCAAAATATAAAGTGTTTAGTATCGTGTAACAGCTAATTTTAGGAGCTTTCAAAATATTTAAAAATATTCAGGGTGTTCCTAAAAATTTAAATATTTTTGTAATTTCCGGTTTAACCCGAAGCGTTTTGTTAACCGAAAATAGTGTCAAATAATAGATATTCATGGGATTGATATATATGTCCATTTTCAAGTTTCCATTTTTATTACATAAAAAAATAGAGATTTTTGAAGTTTTGACATTC
The DNA here is from genome assembly GCA_963924605.1 of Malthinus seriepunctatus. Lineage (NCBI taxonomy): Eukaryota > Metazoa > Arthropoda > Insecta > Coleoptera > Cantharidae > Malthinus > Malthinus seriepunctatus. The sequence goes on from OZ004601.1 coordinate 874,523, forward strand.
CAAAAATCATTACTCCAAAACGGCTCAAGCGATTTTGATAAAAATTTATATTTCGATAGAGAATTACGTTGTCTGTAAGATATGCAAAAAAGAAAAAATATGGCGTATAAAATTTTGAGAAAATCCACTTCAAAATTTTGACCTACTTTGACCCCTTAAAGGTAGGCAATTTTAAAACAATTTTGAAAATCGACTAGATTAGGACGAAAGCCCTATATTTTGGCTATACAATGCCATTTTAAAATTTTTATAATAATAATTAATGGCCAAGTTATAAGCGAGAAACCACAAAATGGGACAATCGTTCTATGGGTCGCCATTTTAAATAAAAAAATTTGAAATATTTTTTTTTCAATTAGGGCTCACATGTACTATCTTATAGGCAAGTAAAATTGAATTTGGCCCAAAATTTGCAAATATGCGCCCAAAATAACCACCTTATTTTGGGACACCCTGTATAGATTTCTTATAAAAGCTTTAGTTTGCCGATGAAATAATTTTAAAGTGGCTAAAATCAAATTTCATCAAAATCGGTTCAGTAGTTTTTGCTCCACAGAGTTCCAGATACACACACCGGACATTTTGATTAAAAAATCAAAAATTTTTTTTTCCATTTTTGGAATCAGCGTAACTCAAAACGTCGAGAAATGCAAAAAAAATGTTTTATTATTATTATTATTTTTTGTCTCGGTTGTAACAACTTTTTCTTGGATTGGAAAAAGTTAAAATGAATAAAAATTTTAAAAATTTTTATCAAAAATCAAAAATTTTAAAAATTTTTATCAGCAGGTGCAGAAGAAAAAGTTGCTGTAGAATAGTTCTGTTAGATTTGTATCTGTGTATTCCATTATAAGATCATCGTTTCAGATCAAGAATAATTTTTCGTAGCATAAAACTGTAACCAATTCGCTTCCTTGTTCGCAATGAAACTCTTTTAGTTCTACCCTTCCTACAACCACACTAAGAAAAACGAAATATTTTCCAATAGCACTATTAATATTTCTATTACATATTATTACAGTTATTATTATTGTACACAGTTGCTTAGAAAAAGCTAAAATTAAAACTTAAATTCTTAATTAAAATTCTACCATTTAAAAAAATGGCAGCAACAACAAGTTGCTACAAAATCTTGCTCAGTTTGCGAAGCTTCGATAATATTAAAGCCTTCAACTTTTCTGTTTGCTTCGTCGGAATCATCGTCCGAACTTATTGCATAATAAGCCATTTGGGTTGTTGGTATTTTTCTTAATAAACAGTTTTTAGTGTTATCAGAAGATTTGGTCGTAACGCTATCGTTAAATGAGCTATTTTTTGGATATGAAATAGAATCGCCGCTTTGTGCGACTTTTCCGCTTTTTATTTCGAAAACCCTTCTCATAGGGGACAAAGTTGGAGAATTTATTAACATTCTAGCCGTATCTTTATAGCTGGAATGAACTTGAACTTGAGAAAATAAATTTTGTTCTTTTTTTGTTTCTTCGTGGTCGCTTTCTAATTGATAATCGCCCTTGCACGAAACGTTACTCAAATTTTGTGGAGAGGACGTAATTTTTGTAATTGAAGGAAAGTTGTGTTTTTCTTTAAATATTTTTCTAACGTCTAAACCGCCGAGTAATTTTTGTCGGGTACAATCCAAACTTTTCCTAGACGATGCCGAATGCAAATTTTCTCTATTGTTTGTATAAATTTGCTTTAATTTTCTTTGAAGTGAAGGTTTATTAGTTTTTGAAGTTGCGTTTGATGAATAATTAGAAAGTTTTGACGATGAGGATGAAACACTTTTTCTACTCGAATTACTATCATCTTGTCTTTTAAATAAAAAAGTTGTCTTACTCGACCGACTAGGTTTAAGATTTATTATATTTTTAATCGAATGTTGACTTTTGTTATCGTTGTCCAAAACGACAACTTTTGGTTCTATCGGAGTACTTTTGGCGCTGCTCGTACAGTCGTCTCCGATGCTCGATGGTAAATTTAAACCTAATTCGAAACAACTGGACCCACGCGATCGGGTGTTTGCGCGAATGTCTTCTTGACTACATTGTACCGACTTATTTATTAAAAAGGGAGCCAAAATATTTCCTTCGAAACAACTAATTGGAATTGGAATGTTTAGGTGTTGTGGTGGCACGTAAACTTCACATTGACTTGCAGGGCTGATAATCGGTGTCGAGGAATAATTACTGCTCGAGGATGATCTTTCGTTGTTGTTCCTGGTGGACACTGTACTAATAGGGTTCGAAATTTCGACGCACGATTCCGCGTCTCTCAAACATATTTTTTTCTCGGGTATTTCGTAAGAACGCGCACTGTCCATCGACTCCAATTCGGGACACTCTTCGATCGTTGGAAAAACCGAACGGTAACGTCTATCATCGTTGTCCATAAAAGCTGTAGAAAATAAAGAACTCGATCCTGCATTGTGAAGACTAATTATAACGTCCCTTTCTGAAATAAAACTTCTACGTTCCTCACAAAACCCATTCAGTTCGTTGGAAGTGGTCGAAAGAGAAATCGCTTCGTGGGTAGGATTAAAATTGATGTTTAACCTTCTCAATTTTTCTTTTATCACTCTAAGATTAGAATTAAAGGCGTCGTTAATTCCGTACAACTCTTCGTCTAAACTTGAAGGTGGCGATCTCGATACGTCAGAGATTTGTTCGTTACTAAAGTCTTTGCTACCACTAGAAGAAGACGATTCTAAAATAATATATTGTTTCAGGAAAAATTTACAGTGGTACCTATTTGACTAACCGTCGCAGTTAAAAGATCTGAACATGAATTGGCCATTTTCCGCACTCGCCTTCGATTCACGATCAATTTCATTTTCGCTTCTGTATGTTGACTTTTTTGACATACTTTTTCAAGTAAAACGAAACAAAAACTTTTAAAGATTAAATGAAATTTCATTTCATCATGACGGGTCATTATTTACATTTCAAAAATACACGAATGTCATATTGATCAACTTACGTTTGATTGCTTTGATCTTTGGAAAAGTCAAATACCTTTCCTTAATAGAATTTTTAATACCATCAAAGTAATATTTTGTTTGTGTGCTATTTTCTTTCATTTTTTAATTTTTTTAATACTCTAAAAGGAATGAAAAATATTAAACGCGTCTTAGCTATACAAGTCTTATGAATCATTTTAATTAATTAGTATTTTTATGCTTTTATGAAAGTTGCTAAGATGGAAAAATTACCTTTTCCCAACAAAATTAAGCAGAGAAAATTTATAGTTTAATATTTATATAAGGTAGGTACCTGAAATATACAATGAGAAATAGTTAGACGTTGAGGTTTGCTTCCTAATTATTTATTCGATGTATGTACCGAATTATGAATTTCAATGTGTGCTTCGAAAACTGTTGAGGCGTAACTCACTTTCAGGTAAGAAATTTAATATAATGTTAGAAATAGTTTTCGCACACTCAATAGTGCTGTTCTAGGAGTAATAATTATTACCCTATTGGGAACAGAAGCTCTTTTATACACCATAGCAACAAGAGGACAATAACAATTTTCCGAGATTTTTGCAAGTTTAGAATCACCGAACATTTAAGTAGGTAAATTGTCTAGTAATAAGCGGTTTCTCAAACTAATTAATTGAGGAATCGAGAAAATTAATTATTTAAAAGATATTTGCAAAATTAGGTAGCTTTAGGGGTATTAATAGTTAGAATTACTTTGTGCTCTTACTGGAAAGTAATTACAAAATCACAATCAAACAATATCAAAGATACTTAATTGTGTTGTGATACTATACAGAGAAACCTCAACAAAATGAAAACCACCACAGACACGAGCGTAGCAAAATTGTTGTAAACCAAAGTCTTAGTTGACAAGAGCTTTTCCGAAAATACAGGGTGTTTAATAAGTCGTAAATAAAAAAAAAATTCTTTTGAAATTACAATCTTTCAACCTGTCAAAAAGAATTAGATGAACATGTTACCACCCTGTATTATAGTTTGGTAGCGTTACAAGCGCAAATATACTTCTTTATACGATGATTTATGAGAATTTAATAAAGCGATTTTGCAGTATTTTTCAAAAGTAGCATAATAAATTAAAATTTAAAATTATTTTCTGTAGGGGTGTATTGTGGTTTAAAGCTTAGGTAGTTTAATAAAATTCAAAAGAAAATGGTTATAACTGAAAAGTGCCAAGAAATGTAGTACGTGTTATATTTTATTAACTTAAAAAATTCTAAACCAAACCTGAATAACAATATGAATGTTGCACTTTAGCTGTACAAGATGAAGAACATGATTCGTATACAAACAAACACGTTTAGGTAAGAATAATTAAATATTTATGAGTGGTAAGATATACAAAAGCGTAAGAACTTTACGTTGCATACAAAGTACGTACATAAAACAAGAGCTTTAGGATAATAAATTACGGGGCAAAAATGTTCATCTCAATTACCATCGCTTGGCCAGCCAGAAATATAAAATAGAAAACCGCATCTAGAGAACGGCGTGCCCGCGAAATTAATGAGAGAGCTTATATTTTAATACGACGAAGCTTTCAATTAACATAATCCAAAGATAAACAGTTTACAAAGTTTTATGGCAGATTTTCGTTTTAAACTACAAGTGATGCATTTTTCTTTCAAAATAAACCACAACCTACTTTATACCCTCAACTTGTTATGTATCCACAAACAACAATAACAAAAGATTAAATTTTAAGATTAAAAACACAAATCTTTACCCTTAAATCAAAATCGTTTCAAAAATTATTTAAGACGTAGAACTCGGTGAGCTTCAAACTAATAAAATTTACTCTCTCAGGCCCTTCCATTAAAGGTCCAGGGCCGCAATTCTCGACACTTCGTGATAAAACGAATATTCGTTTATGACGTCAGTAACAATGGAATCACAATGTGTTTCTAAGTGTTTCCATCGCTATTGACGTCATAAACGAATATTCGTTTTATCACGAAGTGTCGAGAATTGGGGCCCAGAGCAATGCCTAAGTAGCTGCATTTTGATACCATTTAACGTTACCGAAATAGCCAAGAACTTTAACAGTCCAATTGCTCATAGAATCTTCGTAGTATATGAGCGTCAAGAAGTCCTCAAAGCGCTGAACGCCTGTGAAGTGAGGTTCGGATTAACGGACCTCACGAAGAAAAATTTCGTATAGGTGCCAACTCATGCCTACATACTACTAGCGAACGAGAAAGCTGACGATCTGCCAAAAAGGGCAGCAAAATAAGACCCACTGGACCAAAACCAGCCTTTGGCATTTCCTATGAAATGGCAAAGGCAGAAACAGTCACTACTAGTAAAATGCCATATTAAAAACTAGAGGAAAACTCTTGGACAAGAACATTCTAAAGCCTTACTGGAGAACCCTCTTACAAAAGGACTCGCTCTCTAATTAGAATGAGCAGATATGAACTACAACTACATCTACAAGACCCATTGGACCAGAACCAGCCTTTGGCATTTTTTATGAAATGGCAAAAAGAGAAATAAAGTCCATTCTAGTGAAGTGCCATATTAAACACTGGAGAGAAACTCTTGGACAGAGACGTTTCAAAGCCCTACTGGAGAAACCCTCTGATAAAAGAACTTGTTCTCTCTTCAGAATGTTCAGAGATGAACTACAACTGGCAATAGCAACAATAACGGGCCATTGCCAGCTTAAAAAGTACCTGTATACGATGGGACCAGACGAAGACCCATCATGCAGAAGATGTGCAAAGGAGGAGGAAACTTTAATTTCTGATAGACTGTGAAGTTTTCACAAAAAGTCGTTACAGCATTCTGAGGAGAGAGAAGATGCTTCAAAGCGAACTGCCCAATTTATCAATAAGGTAAATCATCAAAAACACGGAACTCCCATAAGGAAAGACCAAATCCGAGGCGCACAATAGATCTGAGAGATCGCTAGAAAACACTAGAGACTAGTCTCAGAAATGCAATTATTAATTAATACTTCATGCAGAGCTTAGGCGACTTCCCCACATGCATTGATATTTGAACGTCATAATAACTTTAAAAAACCAACATAAAGGACAACGTGAGAGGGTCAAAGTAAAAAATTGAAAACATAAAATCTCAAGCCCCTGTAGAGATCACAGGGAAAACCACGTAGTACACGATGGAAAGGGTATCTGCGGGTATCCACATTAGATAATTTCATTTCTGAATGGATAAAACTTCTGAGAAGAATAAGAGCCTTTTAAAGTATTTTAACGATCAAAAAGATTATGAAAAATAATTCCAAAAGAGCTCGTAGCGAGAGTCGTACTTAAAGCTGTAGGTGTGGGATAACCATAAATTAAAACCACTAAGCCCATGAACCGAGAGGAAATGTGGTTCAACTGCATCTTGATAACACTTAGTTCACTTTCTTGGTTAGGCGGGAGGTCAATTAAGTTCAATTAAGGGGGTGGTCGTGGCGAAGTTTTTCCTTGTGGGAAAATTAAGTTCGTCTTCTGTAGAATTTTTCCTCATTTTGTCTCAATTTAGTCTTAACTTGATTAAATTTATATTATATTGAAGCAGCCTGTACAATCAGCCTCGCAATTATTGGCCACTCTGGCTATACGTCAGGATGGTTATCAGTCAACAACGACAAAAGGACAGAAGGGGAGGTTGTTGATTTACTACTTGTTGGCAAAATAAAGTTACCCCTCAATTTAAGTATGGGGTGTTATGATGGTTACATTCACAATTTGTGCTAAACGTATAGCCAGGGTGGCCATTAATTGTGAGGCACAATTATTGTGCGTACATATTCAGGGTGTATCCGAAATAAATTGACAAATATCGAGTACGTTCCTTACCTAAAATTAAGGTGTTTTAGAGGACCCACTGTAAAGGGGCTCCCACACCGCTCAAAAATTGGAATTGACCAAAAAAAAACGGTTACCTTAATTTTAGGTAAGGAACGTGCCCTCGAGGTTTTGTCCATCTACTTCGGATACAGCCTGTATAGTTAAATTGTAAATATTTTTTTAAAATAGAGTGTGTTCTATTGTCGAAACCAAACCATTACTCAAATAACTTTCGTATAATACGTTTAGTTGGTATTTACCCTTAAAATGTAAAAGGGGGGTGTCACGTGTCACGTTGGTTTAAATGGGCGAATAGTAAAAGTAAAATGAATATTATGTACTTCAAATTAATCCCCGAAGGGAAAGTTAAAGATAGCAAGTTGCTTTTCTTGCATTAAGCACTAGAGGCTTTTGTTGTAACTCGAACAAGTCTTTAATTTATTGTTTAATATTTTGTTTAGTGTACAAGGCTCAAAATTAAAACAAAGCTTAAAGGTATATTATTTTATTAAAATAAGAAATTTACGCTAAATTACTTTGCTCCTTTAAAAAAATTTTTTTAATTAAAAAGTTGTTGGTGTAACGTGTAATAACCAAAAAATTATAATATTTTAAGGCAGAACAAACAAGAAATGTGAAAAATGTTGCAGTTAAAATTTAGGCAAATTATTAAAAAGTTTTTTTTCTTTTATATTCGAGTGTTTGAAATTTTTTTGTGTTACCTAATTAACTAAAAATGTGTAAAAATAATTCAACAAACTAAGAATGGGCGCTCCTAAATTAAATACCAACTAACACGTATCCCCTATGGGCACGAGGGATAAAATATTCAAAACAGCTCGAGAAAGATCTCATTGAAAAAGAAGCACGAGAAGATTTGCATATCTTTTACCCTAGGACGCGTTAGCGGCTTTCCGAGACCCAACACTTTCTTTTACGACTTCTTTAAATTTTTGCTCTTGTAGTAATCCTTAAAAAATTACTTTTAATTTTTAGTACTTAGTAATGTAATACACTACATTCCCAAAGAGCTTTTGAAGCATTTACGATCAGTGGCGTAACTAAGAGATTGGGGACCTTCCCGCAATATCTAAAGTGGGGTCCCTACTCACCGTTAATATAATCATTCTAATTGACCCCAAATCGATTTAAAAACAAATTTTTATACTAAACGATGTTTAGGGGGCCTTTCTATCGCGGAGCCCTCCCGCAACGCACGCCCTGCGGGTCCGTTATTTACGCCACTTTTTACATCGTAAGTCAGTGTATCTAAAATATTTATAATTATTAGCGACTAGTTCCAGATAGAGATGTCCAGACTGATCGACAAGAAGACTGGCCGATAGCATAAACTGACCGGCAAATACACAAACAGATAGATCTAAACTATACTCTGTTTAGGGAACAGAAAGAGCTAAGCCACTCCCCACAAATTTCTGGCAAATAAGGTTGACGCATGTGAAAGTGTTATAAACCATATTTTCAGAATTCGACCAATAGAAAAACTATATTCGAATATCGCTCGCTTTTTAGGCGTGGCTTAGCTGCATCTTGTCCCTGAACAGAGATTAGTATAGAAATATATAAGTTACTTTTGAAAGCCGAAAAAGTTGTTAATTAAAAACTATTTGTGATCAGCAGATGCAGAAAAAAAATCTCTTTCGATGGATATCACTACTTATAGCTTCGTCTAGAGAGCAGCAAACTGCAATTGAGTGATTTCCAACATTATTTGGCTATGTTCCGCTTTGAAACTTGGCACTCGGTATTAATAAACCTTCAAGAACCACCCTATGGTGGCCTATTTTGCCAATTATTGTCCCAAGGTATTGGGCCTACTAAACTCGGTTTAGGTGACCGTTTAAGTAGCTCCTGGCACATCCACAATCTGGAACTACCTAAATATTCTTGCAAAGTATTAAAAAATAAAATTTACACCTGCAAGTTTCCTCTTAAAACGAAGTAAATTGTCTTAAGGGGAATATATTGGCAGTCTAACAGCAAAGTTTTCCAATTTATTAAATTATTGGTTATTGAAACGAGACACTATAAAATGTAATTGATCGATACCGATACCTTTTATAACAAAATCTTCTGCCACTTTCATCTAATAAAATTTTTCTATTTAAGCTGTTTTATCAAAATCAAAAATTTCTAAAATCAACATGCACCAAAAAAAAGAGAGAAAAGAAACTTTGGCAATTATACAACTTTAATAAAATTAAAGCTCATTTTAATCTTTTAATCCACACTTAAGAAATCATTAATTAATTTTACTGTTCGTTGATTTTACACTTAAAAATATAATATTAGAAAAGTTTCATAATTTCAACTTGCGAAGTAATCAAAATTGATGAACTTAAGTCTTCCTCTACAGTTCAATCTTCACAAATTATTAGAACGATTTATCAATTATCATTACTTCTAATTAGCTAATAGGAATATAATTCCAATTATTAATTTATTGATAATTAGATATTAACTTTGTTTTAGAAAATTTATTTTCGCAATAATTATATCTTCCAACCTAATTCAATAAAGCAGGAGCGCACAAATGAAGGAGTATTATTAATTAAGAGAGGAATAATATTTTGACTTTCCTAGTAGGTACCTATTTTTTTAAAAGAAAACGTTACTGATACTGGACTGTCTCACCCCAAAAAATTAGCATACTAAATGCATTGAAAACTTTTGAATTTCTCAAAAAAAATTTATATATTGGCCTCCCTGATCTTTAAAAGGGGAGAAACCTCAGTCAGTCAGGAGAAACAGCCAATATTATAGTAAATACCGATTATAAACCGACTTAATATTTATTCGAATAGATAATTTACTGCTCCCTTTTATCCATTAAAAAAAAGTTACCGTCGGGGTCCTTCTTTACAGAATTATGAGTCCGGGGAGAAATAACTCAATATTTAATTAATTTTTGTAAATTAATTATAGCAATTAGTACAAGAATTTTTTATGCATCGGTTAGATAATTTTATGCACTATAATTAGAAATTGCACTGAATTTAAAATTACCGTCGGAAGAGCCCTTAAAATCCAAGAGTGGGGAGAAAAATTTGTTATTACAATTTAATTAATTTTAATGAAATAATTATGGCAATTAGAACAAAAATTTTTGTTGATCCGGTTAGATAATTTTATGCACTATAATTATAAATTATTTTAGATTTAAAATTGCCGTCAAAAGAGTCCTTAAACACCAAGAGTCGGGAGAGAAATTTGATAATATTTGATTAATTTAAAAAAAATAATTATGGCAATTAGAACAATATTTTTTTTCGATTCAGTTAGATAATTTTATGCACTATAATTATAAATTAATTTAAATTATAATTTCCGTTGGAACAGCCCTTAAATACCAAGTTTCGGGGGAAAAATTTGATAATATTTGATTAATTGAAAAAAATTAATTATGGCAATTAGAACAATATTTTTTGTCGATTCAGTTAGATAATTTTAGGCACTATAATTATAAATAGATTTAGATTTAAAATTGCTGTCAAAACAGCCCTTAAAAAGCACGAGTCGTGGGATAAATTTGATAATATTTGATTAATATTAATAAATTAATTATGGCAATTAGAACAAAAACGTTTGTTGATCCGGTTAGATAATTTTATGCACTATAATTATAAATTAATTTAAATTTAAAATTTCCGTTGGAACAGCCCTTAAATACCAAGAGTCGGGGAAGAAATTTAAAAATATTTGATTAATTTAAATAAATTAATTATGGCAATTAGAACAATATTTTTAGTCGATTCAGTTAGATAATTTTATGCACTATAATTATAACTGGTTTTAGATTTAAAATTGCCGTCGGCAGAGCCCTTAAAATCCAAGAGTCAAGGGAAAAATTTAAAAATATTTGATTATTTTAAATAAATTAATTATGGCAATTAGAACAATATTTTTTGTCGATTCAGTTAGATAATTTTATGTAGTATAATTATAAATTGTTTTAGATTTAAAATTGCCCTCAAAACAGCCCTTAAAAAGCAAGAGTCGGGGGAGAAATTTAAAAATATTTGATTAATTTAAATAAATTAATTATGGCAATTAGAACAATATTTTTAGTCGATTCAGTTAGATAATTTTATGCACTATAATTATAAATTGATTTAGATTTAAAATTTCCGTCAAAACAACCCTTAAAAACTAAGAGTCAACGGTGAAATTTAAAAATATTTGATTAATTTAAATAAATTAATTATGGCAATTAGAACAATATTTTTAGTCGATTCAGTTAGATAATTTTATGCACTATAATTATAAATTGTTTTCGATTTAAAATTACCGTCAAAACAGCCCTTAAAATGCTAGAGTCGGGGGAAAAATTTAAAAATTTTTGATTAATTTAAATAAATTAATTATGGCAATTAGAACAATATTTTTAGTCGATTCAGTTAGATAATTTTATGCACTATAATTATAAATTGTTTTAGTTTTAAAATTGCCGTCAAAAACAGCCCTTAAAAAGCAAGAGTCGGGGGAGAAATTTGATAATATTTGATTAATTGCAATAAATAAATTCTGGCAACTAAAACAATAATTTTGTTGATTCGGTTACGTAATTTTAAGCTCTAAAAATATAAATTAAATTGAATTTAAAATTGGCGTCTGAATAGCCCTTAAGAAGCAAGAGTCCGGGAAGAAACTTGTTAATATTTGATTAATTTTAATAAAATAATTATGACAATTAGAACAATAATTTTTGTTGATTCGGTTGGGTAATTTTGTGCACTGTAATTATAAATTGCACTAGATTTAAAATTGCTGTCGGAACAGCGCTTAAGAAAAAAGAGTCGGAAGAGAAAGATGTTAATTTTTGATTATTTCTAATAAATTAATTATTGGAATTTTATAATTTAATGGATTATAATTTTCATTGTCGTTAATATTACCGTCTAAGCAATCCTTAAGTTTTAAGATTGTATAAGAGCGCCTATACGACACTCAGCAGCCCTCATATCAAAGAAATAAGACGATCATGTTTATGTAATCTTAATCAGCTTGAAGTTAAGTAACTCAAAAGTTTGAGTGTGTTGTACCGTCTTAAATAATCTAAATGGAGTTTTTTATGTAACACCCCCTTGGCCTTATATTATATTAGAGCACTTAAACATATTTCTTTATCAGTTTATCATATAAATAGCCTTATTTGCAATTTTTGTTTAAAAAAATTTAAAGTAGGTAGGGAAAAAGGTGTTAATGATGAAAAATCTGTCTTAGGTAGAAAAAGAACTGAAATTAAAAATAATTACAGTTAAAACAGAGATTTATGCAATTTTTTAAGTCGTACAAGATTAAGTGGAAATTTGTTTTAAATATTTTCCAACCCTCGGAAAAATTTATCTCAAATAAATTAGGTAGGTAGGTACCTACCTACACAGTAATTTATTTCAGAAATGTTAAAAGTGTCATTTTATTTTGCGAGAAGGGTAAATAACGGACCGAGGGAACTCAGAGCCGCATTCGTAAAATAAAATCAGTTTTAACATGTGTATCATACAATATTTTTTATACAACTGTTGTGGGAGAATGGGAGATCAATAAAATGAATATTTTAAGAAATTAAAATTTAGTTTGACATTTTTGACACTGTTGATTAGATTTTTTTACATATCACGTACTCCATGTACCTACATAATATACTTGATGGAGGTGAAACAATTGGAAATACTTCATTAGTTATTACAGGCACCTAAATTATCTGAAATGACAAGGATGTATCGGTTTTTACCAGTTGAATTTTGTCAATAATTATTAGCGATTCATTTAATAACTTGAAAACTCATTTTTAGCCATTGATATATTTTCCAATGGGAGGATGAGGGTGCTAGTGTTCAGTTAACCCCGTTATATATTTTAGACTCTCCACGAAAATTTAAGAAGGTGTTTTGTATCGTACAAGGTACAAGCTTAGCTTGTACTGGCTGTGTTGTGTGCGAATTGGTCGTTATATAAGAGCCAAATTTAAATTTGAGATGTGAGGTAACAATAGCTAAATTAACAAATTAAACCATTTTCATTTTAAGTTTTTCACTTTTCCGCTTTAGTAAGGTGTCGCATTCGTTTTTTCTTTTGGAACAATTCACTACTAAAATAGTTTTTATTTTTGAATTATTATTTGAAAATACAATTTTTGGTGAAATTTAACAAATAGATGACAATTCGTATGAAAACCAAAATTTGGTAATAAATAAAAACTCTAAAAGAAAGTTTTATTGTTTTTCTATTTACAACCTTTCCAACAACACGCAAAAGTTTCTCCAACTTAGTTACCAACTAATTTGATCAAAAAGTGTATCACAATCTATCCTTCATAAGTCTTTTCGGCTACAATTTTTTCATGAGATTACCGGTTCTTCCACTTGTAACTTAATTACCAAAAAAATAAGTTACAGAGTCAATATTTTAGTTTTTAAATTAAAAATTAATGTATTCGTCGAGTCTTCCACTAAAGCTAATTTAAAGAAAAAAGTTTTTAAAATTTTTTTAATTATTATAAAGAAAGTTTCCGTAAGGGAAATTAACAAAGATCGGTCCTTATCGTTGTCTAGGGAGTAATAAGCGATAACATCCAGGGAAATTAATATCTCCCGTTTACAAGGCTCGTCTATTTATCAAATTCATGGTTAATAAAGAAATATTCCGAGCTGACCAAAACTTCTCTAATGCTTTGCGTGTTTCTATTTGAACTTCATCTTTCATGTTAATTTATGCTATTTCATATTACACGGAATTTATGTTTTCAAAATTACCCATTTATCAGATTTGAATTTTCCTTTACGAGCTTTAGTTTTGATGCAAAATTAAATTTATTTAGTACACGTGTAGGTACAGGATGTTTTTGTTTGTTTGTGTTTATGTTTTTGTATAATCTCTCCCGAATTACTCTAAAGCAATTTAGTATCTGTTCAAATTATTTATATAGTTTAGTCAGGTTTAAATCACTTGTGACTAATCGCTTTAAAGTGTAAGCATCAATTTGTAGCAAACATATGTCCGTTCTTAATACACAATGTCAGAAACGCCAAAATTAATTAAGTTAATTCCTTGTTCGTTCGTAGTGTCGATGTAGTGTTTATACGTCTTTTTTTATTACAATATTAGACAAAGATAAATATTTTATACTGACATTTCTTATTACATACTGCGATGAGTCACAAGCGACTTTAAGTTGACCGAACTATACTATTCAGTCTCTTACATTGTAAATCTTACCAAAATTGAAACGTTCAATAAAGACTAAACTCTCAAAGACGCGTTTCTAGCAATTCATGGACACAAAAACGTACTATACAAAGTTCGTCATTCAAAACATACAATTAATTCCTGTTTAACCTCTTCCCTGTTTTCAGAATGCCATTTCAGTCATTTCATGCCAATTTAGTCGTCAGTTGTCCCCAGTCCAATTTTAATGAAATTTTGTTTGACGTATTAGGTAGGTATAGTCCTAAGCTGATGAATTTTAGTCCGTTTCACTTTTAGCCCCTTTGGATTCTTTAAATTCCTCAAGTTCACTTAAAAGTTGACCTACTTATGTCAAAGACGTTTTGTTTAAATGATAATTAACTTATTACTTACTTATTAGTTTGTTATTAGTTACGTAAGTGAGAAATAACATTTTCATTTATTTGGTGGTATGAGAGCTTTGAATATTTTTAACAACTTTGAACAAAAAGTACTGAAAATAAAATATTTTCACTCTATGAAAGAGATAAAAAACTATCTATGAACGAAGTAAAATTGTAAGTACTCTAGGCTTAAATGTCCTGTTCAAAAGTGTTCCACATAATTCAGAAGACGTTTAAAATATCCTCGTTCTAAGTCTATGCAAAAAGCAGAGTGAAGGCTCTATGTAATATGGATTTCAAGCAAAAGCGTAATTTCTTGCTTCCCTAATTTATTATTTCAAACAAAGAAACCTCAAATAAAAGTTGCAAAGCATAAAATTCTAAATTGGGCCGAGGAGTGGGGGTTTATCATTAAAAATAGGATAAAATGGCTCAAAAAGTCAAAAAGTTAATCTTTCAGGAGTAATATTATAATTATTGAATATTGTTGTCGACACCAAAACGAACCGATTGACCCAATTTAATAAAATTTCGTTGACATAGTCACGGTCAACCCATCCAGGGCTCGAAGAAGTGGTACAAATGCTTAATTCCGGTTAAAATCAGTTAAAATTTGATTGAAGTTCTAATCAACCTACAGATACGTAGTTGAGTTGAAAATCTTTTTAAAACTCCAGAGAACAAGGATAAATCATATGTGCGAGTGCAAGTGCGAGCATCAAGATCCGGTGCTAAGAAGAGCCGCCGGAGGAAAGGAAAAAAACTCAAAAAGCTGTAGAATTGAAGTCGAAAATGGTGGGTCTTAGGGAAAAATTACTTTTAACAGAAAGAAAACTTATCAAACTCCCTACAAGAATCTTCCTATTTATTTTTTTTCTGTTCCTTAAAATTTTCCAGATATCTGTTCGCAAAAATCGCTTATGTATGAAAAAAATAAAATAGTATACAAAATTTAATGCTCTACAACTTCTTTTACTAGACTTTACCTGTAAAACAAAAAGCTTAGGTGATAGAGGCAAAAGTTTAAAAATTTGTTTCATAAATTAACAATTTTTGCGGGCCAATATCCCGAAAACTAAAGGAACAGAGAAACAAAATAATCAAAAAACAATCTTGTAGAAAATTTTATAAGCTTTCATTTTGCTAAGAGTAATCTTTTTCCTAGAATTTGCGGTTTTCGAGATATAAGCGAAAACCCCAAAACCAAGACCATTTCACCCCCTCCCTCCCTTAGCCATGTAGCTAAGACCTCGAACTTCGACCTGGAATTTTTAGTATTTGAATTTTTTACCTCTTAACTAATTCAAACACATTCCAAAAAAAATTTCACCCTCTTTCATGTTCTCTAAGAACACCTTCGTTGATAAGAATCAAATATAAATGAGTATAATATAACATTTTTTGTTTTGTGGACTGCAGTGTATTTTTAGAGGGTCCCGAAAATAATTAGCGCCTCAGGCCTCAATGTTTTCGGATTTGGCCTTGATAGTTTTTAAAGATATAACCACCCCAACTGGCTGGATAAATTTTATTTGTACCTACAAACATGACTAAACGGGCAAAATAATTTTTATGTATAAAACTTGTGGGGCATAAAATTCTACAATGGGGCTTTGTCCCTAAAAATGAAATAGAAAGATGATAATCAAGCCTTCTTACTATTTATCGATTTTTCTCAAAGATTAAATCTAGAAGAGGTACCTATTATTATGATTAAAAATTGTTGCTGACACCGAAACAAATCGATTGACATCAATTTTATGAAATTTCCGAGGGGTAAACCACTGTTCTGAATTTGTACACTGACTGCAGTTCACTGTCTATGACTGCATATGCTATGGCTACCATTGACTGCAGTTAACTACCGTTGACAGCTCAATTTTTGTACATTTACTGCAGAGAGTGGATAACCCCTTGGAAATTTCCTTAAAATTAACCGTCTCCAGGTGCTGAAAAATCCGTACAAGTGCTCAATTTCCAATTAACTTTAAAAATATTAATAAACATGAATCATAACAATAAAACGCATGTATGCATGCATCCCTATCAACCCTTGTTTACCCTAATTTTCGCCACTTCCCCATCATAACTTTAAAACGAATTGAATAAAAAAATTCATTCATAGTAAAAGTTACAAAAATGGGTAGTACCTAATTATTTTTTAAAGATTAATTAGTTTTCATAAATTTAACTTATTTGAAAACTACTTCAATTTTCTTACACCCCTTTTTTGAAATTAAAAATCTTATTATTAGTTTTCTAGCTTTTAGCATTTTTATCAACAATAATTTGATAAGTGACTTTAGTAATTTGTTACTTGCTTTACACGTGCAAATTATTCATCGTTTATATTGTAAGCTTTTTGATAGATAAATGCTATTGAATAGAGCATTTTCGATGACGCGTGTCAACACCTGCAAAATTATTTTGATATCTTTCTTATTAACCTTCCAGTGATAACGTGCCACCACATAACATCCATGCTAACGTCGGTCTCAGAGACCGTGCATAGTTTTAATTTTTTTTAACGTACTTTTTACAATTTTTTTATTGCAAATAGAAATTAGCATTTCAAATATTTAGTTATTTTTCTGGATACTAATTATAATTGTAGTGAAAAGAAATTTATTTTAATAACGAAAATTAATTTTTTAAAAATAATCAAAACTAAAAAGATGCATATAATCCGTTCACTATTTATTTGCGCTATGGTTGACCATGAACTTTAGTTTTTTAGTTTGCCAAAATAAAAAGTCCCTATTAAGTTCACTGATAGCTCTTGACAGTAGCAGTTCGTATTTCAAAGATATTAATAAAAATGAAACTCGCCGGTCTGTGAGACCGATTGTTAGCACTGAAAGGTTAAGGTAAAAATTCGGTACTATTTTAACCACTTTCAAATTTAATTACAAAAAGAACCTCATTTAGAGGACCTACCTTTTAGTTTTTCTGCCATTATCATGTTTTCTTTGGATTTTCCTCGGCAAGGTGGTTGAAAAGAATACAATTTCCATTTGGATTGTAGAAATTCCTAAAGACACAAAACATGTTTTATTATCTTGAAAATTACAATTTAAATAATTACCTTGAGATTTTCCACATTTTCTTTTTGTTTTCCTTTGCAAGGTAGTTGAAAAAATCACAATTTCTATTTGGATTGTAGAAATTCCTAAAGGCACAAACGATATTTTATTATTTTGAAAATTAAAATTAAAATAGGTAGGTAGTCACCTTGAGATTTTCCACATTTTCTTTTTATTCTCCTCGCCAACGTAGTTGAAAAAAGCATAATATCCATTTGGGTTATAGAAGTTCCTAAATACACAAACAAAATTTTATTATCTTGATAATTAAAAAATTAAATAATTACCTTGAGATTTTCCATTTCTTTTTATTTTCTTTTGTGAGATCCTTGAAAAAGGCACAATTTCCATATGGATTGCACAAATTCTTAAAGAACACTAACAATATTTTAATATTTTCAAAATTAAAAACCAATAGTTACCTATAAGATCTTTACACTAGCAATATTCGGTTATTACTAGTTGATTGACTTGTCGGTGCATGTTCGAAGCGTTGCAGATAACGTTGTCAACACACAATCTCCCATTTAAAATTTTATATTTATCAAAATAATTTATTAAATTTTATTTAAAATAATTTTAGAACTATGTATAATCATTGTCTCACTCTTTTTATTTACATATTAATTTTTAAAAACTTTGAGCAAGAAAAGAATAGAAATAAATATTTTTCAAAAATATAAAATTATCTATTATTTTTAAATAATAAAATTTTATTTTTGTACCAGGTCCGTTCGTAAAGTTTTCGACACAAATAAATTGGAATAATAATATTATTATTCATAGTGCGTTTTATTCATTTTTAACGAAACTATCAGTAACGCATATACACATATACAGGGTTGATTAAATGTTTCTGAACAGTTTATTTTAGAGAATAGGTGTAAATTGTTGCAACCGAATTTACCAGTAATTTTTATTAGGTTGCTTCCTAATTTCTTTTTGCTTGACAATGCCATTTGTCTAGGACTTAAAACCTCAATAGCCTTAAGAACCTACCCCACAATTATTATGCAAACTAAAACTGTTGCAATTAATAGATCTGTCCGAGAATGCCTACGAAGGAATTTAAAGGGCAAAGAAGCTGCGATAAAGGCACTCAAAGTCGATAGCTTTGAGTCCTTATCCACTTGAAAATCCCTCAAAACTTTGGAAAGGGGCAAAAAAGTTGCCTTTCATTGAGTGCCGGATCACGAGGGAATTGAAGGAAATGAAATAGCTAATGAATTAGCTACAATAGGTTCAAAAGCCCTCCCGATTGAACCCGAACCATTCTGCGAGCTCTAGATAGAACTCACAGAAGAGCGGAGATCAAAAAATGGAAAACTGACAAAAAATTTCACTGTAACAAAGCACCAGGACGAAGACAGTCGAAGAAATTCATTGAGTACTCGACCACGAATGCTAAAAGCTTCTTCTATTATCAAAGAACGAAATCAGACTCATCACGGCTCTGTTTACTGGAAACTGTTCAGTAAGGTACCACATCAAGAAACTGGAACTGAAATATGTGACATATATGCTATGTGAACCGAAGATTGAATTCAATTACGATGCACTGGCTCGGCTTAGGCTGAAACACAAATACCATTGACGCCTAAAGAAGTAAAAAGCAAACTTCTCAGAGACATTCTATATTTCGCTGGTAAGATTGAATACCTGAGAACCTAAATACGAGTAGGGTTATGAACAAAAGATCAACAATGGACGTAGTTCTGTCAGGTTTAGAAGCCAATCGACCCTTGAGTGCAATACAATAGTGTAGAACTACATCAAAATTGTTTTTAAATGGCACTCTCTATTACGTCGGATTTTGAGAAGAATTAGAGTTATGATGAATTGATGAATAATCTACAACTCGACGACATCACCATCCCTTCAAACGTTAATAAAAAGCTCTCTAACGTTTCTGCTACGCCACTGCTGAAAACGTTTCTAATAGGAGCTTTTCAATTAAAAGTGCAGTTGAGATTTATAAGAACTTTCAATTACAAAACTATGCATGTAAAAAAGCATTCAAGAACGTATCTTCGTAAAGTGGTTTGTGGAAAGCATAATTTGATTATTCATGAGACGGAGAAATTTCAAGAAGCTCGCGTCATTTTTATCAAACTCACGCTAAAAATTTAGCTGTGGTTTCATTCTCACGCTTGTTTTTTAAAATTGTCTCAAAAACGTTTTCATTTATGAAAATCGTCCTTTATTTATTTTTTTTTAAAGTCCAAAAAAACAACTAAAGTATAATTAGGTGTATAAACTACCCTCTAAAAGATTATGATAATTAAGCTCTCTAAAAACTTGCAATCTCTTCTGAAGACTTCTACACAAAGTAGGCGAACGTTGATGGTTTTAATAATGCAACATGCAGTGGCGTAGTTAGAACTTTTGGCACTCCTAGGACTTCTAGACAGAAATTAATAATGGACTTCTTCACATCATAACTATTGTATTTTCATAGTTATGGTATTTTATTATTTTTTCTATTTCGCTACTTTAATGCACTTCTTAACGCACTGTTTTCCTCTCAGAACAGTATCGTAAGAAGCTCTCTTACAGTACTTGTCTTTTAGAAAACTCGCCGCAAGCGGCTCTTTCTCTAAATTTACACTCGTACGTTAATAAGGTGCCTTATGAAACTAGTTCTTTAATATACTATTTTACAGTTATTTTGTCGTTGTCTTCATTTCTTTTGCCTATCGAGCCTTTTCACTCCCACCTCTCGTTTGGTTTTCTCGGAGGTCATCTATTCTTTTTACATGTCCTTGCTAAAAAGCAGCTGCTTTTTCACTACATAATCGGTTACTATATTATTTCTACTTCCATAGTTATCCGGCTTCGCATACTTATCTTGCTGTTGCTGTTGAATTGCCCTTTAGTTCCAATGTTTAATCCATCTTATATCGTATCTCTATCTTATCTAATACTGCTTAATTTAGCTCTAATTTTGCATTTTCGTATACCATCTATTTCAAAATGTGCTTCTTCATTAAAAAAATATGTTGTTACACAATTTAGTACAAAAAGATGTAAAAATTGAATTATGAATAAACAAAAGGACTCTCGACTTAAAAATAATTAAACTAAAAAACGACGTACGCGGTACGTACCCTCAAAAAGGATGAAAATTTGCAGAAAAGGGTTACAAAGCATAAAATAATTTTCAACAATTTGCAATTCATGTTTTAGAAATGCCTACTACTTATATAATTAAATTTCTTGTCACTTCACATTTTCATGTACAAACAAGAAAGTCGTCCTAAGAAAATAAAAGGTTATGAAATTTATTTTTAGTTAACCCCTAGCATTACAAAATGGAAGAACAAAAAAAATATTTTTTTGAATTAAAAATGTAAGTTTAATCGCGTGTTTCAAGTTGAATTTATCTGAGTGAGGTTTTATAAGTTTGGCATTTAATTATTAGTTTATGATTAATTTTATGAAATTTTATACAATAATATCATTAAGGTAAATTAATTTCAATTTAGTTTCGAAACTTCTCGTAATATGGCTGTAATAAACTCAAATCTTAATTCATCTTGTAGTCCTTTTAAAGTTACCAAATTTGATCGTTTCAGTGTTTTTTTCAGTGCACTCAGATCGAAGAGAAATTTTCATAAAATTTAAAACGTTTATTATAACGCCCTTATTATTTATAAAGTTATTGAACTAACCAAAAAGCATTTTGATGTAATTTTTCCTCTAGATTACGAATCTCTATTCAAATTTCTAGTATTATGTTAAATTTTAGAGTCCTAACCCAAAGCTTGTTTTTTTTAATAAAAACCATAGATCGCTTTTATATTACCAAAGACAAAAATCTATTTGCATTTTATCAATATATCTACCTAGGGCTGTATTTAATGACTATTATCAGCCAATCTATAAAAACTCTGCACCCAAGAGAACATGAGCAATGCCCAAAAGCGGAAACCGATTGTTACATTAAATCTCCCTTAAGCGTCACTTAACTAGATGGAAGAAAACAATGTATTTATTAAACAAAAAAAATAAGTCTACGTACCTCAAAGGTACACGAACCAAATAAAAAACCTTTCTTAAGGAAAAATATATCAATGGATTTTAACCAACCAGATACAAATCTTTTATGACTCAGTCACTGTTCTTCCAGACCACCAGACCTGTCCTTAAGACCTAGCCAGACCTTAAGGAGAGACCACCTGACCTGGAAGATACGGAAGACACGAGCGTATCCCCAGACTATCAGACCTGTCCTTAAGACCTATCAGACCTTTAAGAAGAGACCACCTGACCTGAAAGACACGGGAGGGGTTAACCGAATTTTCAGACAACTAAAGCTCTCCTCAAGACCTATTCAGACCTGGAAGAAACAAAACACACGCGTTTGCTAAAGATAAAGGAAAAAATCACTAATCAATTAATTAAATTAAACTAATTAATTTAACAAGGCGTAAAATAAAAATGAAAAATAATTAAAATTAAAATTAATTAATTAAACACGGAGCACAATTACGCAGGGAGAAAATTAACACGGAACGTGCT
This sequence comes from Malthinus seriepunctatus, assembly GCA_963924605.1. Classification (NCBI taxonomy): domain Eukaryota; kingdom Metazoa; phylum Arthropoda; class Insecta; order Coleoptera; family Cantharidae; genus Malthinus; species Malthinus seriepunctatus. Next base: position 896,517 of record OZ004601.1, read on the forward strand.
TCAGCTCACCACGATGGCAAAATGAGGAGTGCCTTATTAAAATGGAGTGGGAGCTTATATTGGAAATTTGGCGACTAACTCGGTTTCACTCGACAACCAATAAGAACGCAGCAAATGCAATTGACCACAAGAGCGACTATCAAGGGTGCTAATTAATTAACTAGGTAAAAAGGAAAAACACTAATTACATCTTATTACTAATTATAACCCTCCAGGTGGCGTTACATTGCATTTAAAAATTCAATAATTTTACAAACTTATAATTAAAAAGTTTAGATAAGTAATTAATCAACTGATAAAGTTTTAACTAATTTATAAAGAAGTAAAAACGACACCAGAGTCACACTAAAAGTAAAACGGGAGCTCTAGCTCTTATGGTTGCCAAGTTACAAAGAAATTAGCTGTTATCACATCACTGAGAAGTTATCAGTGATCAATGAAACACAAAAATTAAAGTTCGGTAATTTTAATCCAATCTCCTTGAGTTTGGGCTCAAATGGGAGAGCTTAAAGAGCTGTACACGTGTATGTAAAAGTTATCTCCATTTTGATCTCAGGGGCAGCGCTAGGGTAAAACTAAATAAAAAAATGAAAAGTAACTGCTTTAAACGATACAAAATTTCCAGGTTGCTGTAAGACTGTACCAGTATTTTAATCCAGCATCCGGATAAAATTCTGCATCGTTACAGCCTTAAAGAGAAAACGATCTACATTCTTTCAGAAGGGCAAGTAGCACTAAAGGCTATGAGGTCGTAAAATTTTGTGTCAAAATTGCAAAAAGAAAGATGACAGCTTCATATAGACTATAGAGGACCTGTATCATTGTATGGCGTAACAGAAAGCTCAGTATCAATTCTTTAGGGTCATGAAAGGCACGACAAAAAATCTATTAACCGGATACTTTAGTCAAAGACAGACACAGATCTTCGTACAACATTCGCAAGAAAGAACCAAGGAACTCTCCTTGCTAGCCTACTATCTAATCACTGATGTTCTCAAAGATGCGACCTTAAAAAGAAGAGCAAATCTGAAACCGACAGGTTCAGATTTTAAATAAGTTAGTGAATACTATAAATTCCAATCCCACACATATTGGTGAATGTCAATTTTACTTTAGTAAATACGTGAGAGTACATTTACTCTTTAACCAATATTAATCTCTGATTTGACTGATAACTGACTGAAAATCACTAAAAATCTAATTTGCATGTTGAATATTCTAAAAATGTTTATTAGCCCAACGTGATCACGGATCAGATAAGCCTCAAGCTATCACGTTATTACATGACGCTAATTTCATCTCTACATTTATTATTATTATTAATATAAATTGTTTTCATAATAACCAACTTTTAACATAATTTGTAATAATTATTACAAATGGAATTAATTTTAAAATTTTCACAGCTCAAAATACTTATTTTACAAAGTAAAAACAACATCCACTTTACTGCAGCAGACATTTTCTATTTACTTCAAGTCGGATAAATGATATTAAAGCAAGAATGTTGCAAATTTGTTTAAAAGCAAACCATTTTGAGCAAATAGAGCATTTATTTAGACCAAAATAATTGATTAAACTTGCTGTATGAAACCGCTGCACAGAAGCATTTAAATTATGGAATTAGAGATAGACATATGGTGGTCATAAAAAAAGCGCTCTTAAATTAAAGCTTTTATAGTTTTCTTTTTCCATAGACGCAGAAGAATTTTCTAGACTTTTTCCTTTTTTTTTATTTGATTTATACTGGTATTAGAAAATTATATTTCGTGATAGCTTCAGTGGTAGACGAACTGTCTGGTCAAAAGAGCTGGGTTCGATTCACCAACAAAGTAGCAATTATTTTTCTCAACGTCGAAAGGCGCAGTGGGATTCACGGTTTATGAGATCAATTAGGACAACTTACGCAGAAAGAAACAATAAGAAATTAAAAAGAACACAGAGACATTCTGAAAGGTACAATCAGATAGTGGAAAAAATTCTCCTCCCGTCCCAGAGAGAAGTTCTCTCTTCTTCAACACTTCTCTGGGTGTTGGTCATACATGGTCTCACTCTATATAGGACTTTAAACGCTTTTTATGATGTTAATAATCTATTTATGGTTAATTTTTTTTAATTTAATTACTCTTTAATTGTCGAGAAAGATAATTAATTAACTAAGAAAGTTTTCATCTGCTTTTTAATAATAAAAATAACAAAATTTAAAACTTTAAAGTTGCTTATGTAGTGTCTTAAAGGAATGTTTGTTAATTATAATTCTTGTTAATTAAACATGAAACTATTAAACATGTAATTAGCTTTGGATTAATCAAAGTTGTTGCTCAAAAACGCACATAACATTTTGTTGTAGTTGTTGTGGAGTGGTTCTTCTAACTATAATTAAACTTAAAGTTTTACTTAAATTGGTTCAAGATCGTATTTATAACAAAATCCAAACTCAAGTGCCATTGGGGTATTCCGATTAATTTACCACTTTTCTTTCTAAATCAAAGAGTTTTCCGTAATTTAAAGGTAAAAAACCTAACCTTTTCAAATATTTTCAATTTACAACTACTTGCTTGTTGTGGTGAATCAAACATCAGCTGATTAATCGTGTGAGCACGAGAAGAATTTTCTTTCATGGAATATTTTCCTTTTTATTTGTTAAATTTTATTAGTTTAATTAAAGTGTCTGAAAACTAAATTAGAAAAACTCAAAAGGAAATTTTTGAAATGAAATAGTACGAGTGTGCGCAAGAAGATTGATTTATCTCGTTTTAAGGGTTGGTCCAGATGGAAGAAGCATGATGTTAGGGTGGGCGTAACAAATAATAACAAAATGTTGTTTATACGGTTAAATTTGTTGTTAATAATATATTTGTCAGTGTTAGTTCTTCAATGTACTGCAGGTGAGTTCACTATTTGATATAAAAAATTTACTTTTGCATGGAGAAGATAATAAATTACAAATTGGTGATTTTTCAGCTGGTTTAAAGCAAATCGAAGCTAATCCAGATACTAAAAGATTGTACGATGACCTTCTTAGTAATTACAATCGACTGATTAGACCGGTTGTTAATAATTCAGAAACTTTGACTGTATGGCTTGGTTTGAAGCTATCGCAGCTGATCGAAATGAATTTGAAAAATCAAATCATGACAACGAACTTGTGGGTTGTGCAGGTAATTATTCTCTTGTAATACATTAGGATTAAACGAATATACTATAGTTCTACAGCTTGTCCAAATTAAAAAGAGTGGCAAAAGCTTATAATTCTGAACTCTTCAGAGAAAAACATGTCATTTCTATAATTATTCAATATTTCGTTTACAACCCAGATTTAGTTGTATTATGAATATTATGATTATATTTGCAAATATTTCTATAAATTCTAAACTTATTACAAGAACAAAAATTATGTGCCTTCAAGTGATGCCAAAAGATGCGCGCTTTAATAAGGTCTAAAATAGTCCCTTATTCCTTGGGGTAGGTCAGCACCAAATATTTTTAAATTGTATTTAACGCTTTCATAATAATGTCAAATTGTATTAAAATTGATGATAATAAATTTTAATTTAAAAGAGATTATTTGTATTATCAAATCTCAGGTGGTTGCATGTAATCTGTTTAGATATAGAACCTGGGGTACCAGGGCCGCTCTGAGCTGTATAGAAAATCATTTATTGGAACGCTTTAGCATACCTTCATGAATCATGACCATACATGTGTGATACATGTATTCTTAATAATTAACTTTTTTAAACTTTTTTCAAGTGCCAAAAGATGCGCGCTTCAATACGGCCTAAAATGATCCTCATTTTCTTGGGGTAGGTCAGTTCCAAATATTTTTAAAATGCATTTAAAGCTCACCTAATGATGTTTAATTGTATTATAATTGACGATATTAAATTTTAATTTAAAAGCGAAGAATTGTATTATCAAATTTCAGGTGGTTGCATGTAATCTGTTTAGATAAAGCACGTGGGGCACCAGGACCTCTTTGGGCTGTACTTATCGAAAATCGTCGTATATTCATGACTATCACACATGCATTTTCAAATTTTTATCAATTAACTTTTTCAAGTGCAATCAAGGCGCGCTTTAATAAGGCAGTTGTTAAATGTATAGAAAATGTACAGGGTGGGCAAAATTGGATGTTTTCATAGGGATACTCGGAAACTGTAGAAGTTAGAGAAAAACCGATGGCGCATCCTCGATCTCTTTTTTTGAGAAACTAATGATAATGATAGTAAAATCAAAATCGAGCTATCTTCTTTTGTTTTTAAGTTATAGCCCAAAAACCAAATATACCTCATTTTAATTTTTATTGATATCTCTCTTATTTCTCAAAATATTTTAAAACTGTAAAGACTTTCTCAAAACACTTTTTAACGTAGATTCTAGTGGCGCCGTCAAAAATATTTTTGATTTTTATAAGTTTTTCTTCCAAAAAAATATTTTTTTTTCAGTCAAAAATATTTTTTGACTACGCCACTGGAATCTACGTTAAAAAGTGTTTTGAGAAAGTCTTTACAGTTTTAAAATATTTTGATAAATAAGAGAGATATCAATAAAAATTAAAATGAGGTATATTTGGTTTTTGGGCTATAACTTAAAAACAAAAGAAGATAGCTCGATTTTGATTTTACTATCATTAGTTTCTCAAAAAAAGAGATCGAGGATGCGCCATCGGTTTTTCTCTAACTTCTACAGTTTCCGAGTACCCCTATGAAAACATCCAATTTTGCCCACCCTGTACAGGAAAAAGTTCCTCGTATGGCCGCATCTGTTGTTTTCCAACTAAAATGATTTTACCTACTGATGGATTACCTAATCATTTTTGTGTATCAAACTAATGAATAATATATAATTAAATAAAACTGTAAAATTTCATTACAATAATTCAAGAGATAAAGATTTGCACCTGGATGTTATCTATAAAAAATATAAAAATGAGCCACGTAGTGACATCTTTTGGTTAACAAATTCAAGATCCAAATTTTGCTAAATTTTAATCTGGATGAATTATAAAAATATAAAAATGAGCCACGTAGTGACATCTTTTGGTTAACAAATTCAAGATCCAAATTTTGTTAAATTTTAATCTGGATGAATTATAAAAATATAAAAATGAGCCACGTAGTGACATCTTTTGGTGTACAAATGCAAAATCCAAATTTTGCAAAATTTTAATCTGGATGTTATCATTATCAGTAAGGGTGACCGCAGACTACAGACTTTTAATCGGCCGATAGTTTAGTCGGTTGTTTGTATTGAATTTGTATTAAAATATATGCGATTTCGAATCGTTGGGTGTGCCCACTCACATTAATTTGTCTTAATGGTAATTAAGCAACCAACTAAACTATCGGCCCATTAAAAGTCTGTAGTCTGCGGTCACCCTTACTGATAAGTGATAACATCCAGATTAAAATTTAGCAAAATTTGGATTTTCCATTTGCACACCAAAAGATGTCACTACATGGCTCATCTTTATATTTTTATAAATTATTTTTTGGCTTATTATAATAGGGAAGTCTCTTCAATTTCAAAAGTATTTAATTATTGTTCGTCTTGTTTCAAAACGTAGCGGGTTTTTTTTTTAATTTTTTTGCGATAATATTTCGTATTTTAAAAAATATTTAAAGTTTGAGTCACAGATATCGCGCCAAAAACGGTATTTGGCGGTTGTGACGTCAGAACACAGTATGACTAGCATAGCAACTTCAGCATACAGGCACGTAACTAGGTTTAAAAAAATCAGGTGGGCACAAAGCGAGCCCAAATTATTTTGTGTGAGCCACGTGCAAATAGGAAATGTTTGAATATTATATACCTAAACAAAATCTATGCACAAATAAATTGATGGGCTTTGATATATAGTATATTTTGATAAGGCAAATCACCGAAATTGCTTTCTTGTACCCTTTTAGCTTTTACAGCCATAATAAATGCAATTTCAATGAACATGTGAAATGTGACAAGCATGACGTAGTAGGTGCTGTGTGATGACAATCCAAAGCATGTGTTTTGACGTCACATAATCGTTTTTTTGAAGCCTACTGTTTTCTTGCTCACAACCAGTTTAGAAAATGCAAAAACTACGCTAAAAATTTTTATTTAATTTTAGTGAACCACATAATTGTGAATGGATTAATATTCTACACCTCAAAATTGGTGTTTGATTGTGATATAAATTTGAAGAGACTTCCCTATTATATTATTTTACTTTAGAGAAATTTAAGCCAAAATAAGGAATTATTTATTTCTTTAACGTTTCACTTTTTTATTAAAGCTTCATTTTCACATTTTAACAAATTTTTTGACTTTTGAAAAAAATTTTAAATTTTTAAATTCTACAATTTTTTGAATTTAAATATAAAATAAATATTTAAAGTAGAAAATAAAATTTTTATTATTATTTAATTTAATTTCTGATGAATTAAGGACGGAAGGTACTCGCAATATTTGTTGAACTTAATCATTTTTTTTCTGGCTTATAAAAATTTATTTTAATTAATTGGTAATGTGAGGAATGTTAACTAGGGCTGTACTTAATATTTGTAAAATATAAAAGTTATAATCGTTATAGTTTAAAAGATAATTTATTAAAATTAATTAGATATTTACGGCTTTAATAACTGTTCAATTAAATCGGCGTTTAAGCCATGTTATAGACAATCCTTCATTCTAGGGTATGACATATTTTATAATTTTATTTAATATTTGGAAACTTATATAATTCAATTTTATACGCCTCAATAATACAAAAGTAGCCACAATAAAATTAATAAAATGACGATATACAAGTTTCCAAATAATTAATAAAATTATAAAATATGTCATACCCTAGAATAAAAGATTCTCTATTACATGGCTTAAACGCCGATTTAATTGAACTGTTATTAAGGCCGTAAATATGTAAATAATTTTAATAAATTATCTTTTAAACTATAACAATTATAACTTTTATATTTTACAAATATTAAGTACAGCCCTAGTTAACATTCCTCACATTACCAATTAATTAAAATAAATTTTTATAAGCCAGAAAAAAAATGATTAAGTTCAACAAATATTGCGAGTACCTTCCGTCCTTAAAGAAATAAATAATTCCTTATTTTGGCTTAAATTGCTCTAAAGTAAAATAATAAATTAAAATGACAATATTTACTGATAACATTGATTTGTTAACCAAAAGATGTCACTACCTGGTTCATTTTTATAAATTCATCCAGATTAAAATTTAGCAAAATTTGGATCTTGAATTTGTTAACCAAAAGTGACATCTTTTGATTAAAAAGATTATTCAATTTATTATATATTATTCAATAGTTTGATACACAAAAATGATTAGGTAATCCATCAGTAGATAAAATCATTTTAGTTGGAAAACAACGGATGTGGCCATACGAGGAACATCTACACTATATAATGTGTAGATATAAGAGGTTATGCAGCATTCTAGTGTTAAATCTTCGGCTGCATTTTTCTACATAGATAGAAGTCTAAAAAAGTTTGATCTAGTAACTTAGGGCTATTTGACATGGACTAAATAACATACTAACTGTTAGTAATTGAATAAACTCAAGGAGCAAAATCACGGTAATCTAAGCTTTAACGTCGTGCGTAGAAATTTTGACGCGCGAACGTGCACGACGTTAAAGCTAAGATTCCCTTACTTTTGCTCTTTGAGTAGATTCAGTTACTAACATTTAGTACGATACTTAGTCCATCTAAAACGGCCCTTAGAAAGCTAAGTACCTTTGCCAATAAATACCTATGTATAATCAAAGATTATCTACATAGATGGTATAATAAAGATTGATGAGACAATCTATTTTGGATTTTTGAGCCTTACTAAATCAATCTTCGAAAAAATTGTAACGCCTAGTATAAAGAGGAGGTACTTTTGGATTTTACCTTTTTACTAAAAAAGTAATGTATTAATGACAGGCTAATACCACATTCGATTATTCCGTTTCAACTACCTACGTTATAGTAAAACAACACAAAGCCGGAGTGTTTTACAAAAGTTCTTCTTTTACGTTATGTTATTTTATTTATAAATTTACTTTTAAAGCATTAAAATCGGTGACGTGGAAATAACGTTATTGCATTGTACAGATGGTAAAGGATGAAAATAGAATTAATTTGGGTATGTTTTTAAAGTATTATAAATGAATCAGTAATTTAGAATAGCTAAAACGCAATTAAAAGCTTCGATTAGATAAATGCGAGATGTATAAATTATTTGTTTGTAGTTTGCGTACAAGAGCTAAATTCAATTATTTTAAATTGACAAAATAATTGCTATCCAATATTTTAATTTATTTCGAATAAATTATTAGATATTAAATTGGGAATTTACAAATAGCTCATTACAAAACGGAAGTTTTAAACAAATTATTTTAATAATAATCTATGCACATTCTATGCAATTAATCTATAAAAGTCAATTAAAAGAAAAAAATATATATCGAAAGCTAGTTTTCTCTCTCCAATCTAGCTCTTTTAAAGGAAAAACGGTCATTTTAGTTTTAATGAAAATTATCTATCTGAACCAATAAAATTACAATTAGCTGTGCTAATTAATTTATAAAAATTAATCACAAATTACAAAATTCTGATTTTACAACTTCAGCAGTCTCTCCCGACTACAACTCCTTAAAGAGTGATCTGGAGGTAATTTTACCTATAATAAATATTATAGAGTGTAAAATTATCTATCAGACGCAGTAAAAATATCTGTCTTAATTGCCATAATCTATCACAATAAATCAAAAATAGCACTTTTCTCAACATAGTTGTGTCTTCTAACTCTAGCTCCTTAAGGATCGATCGGAGGATCTACTTGCTATATTTACCGGGGACACCGAGTTGTACCACGGGACAGCAGGTAGATATAATCCTATAGTCGAGTTGTACCACCGATTTTCTGGAGAGGATTAACAGTTTACAATAATAAAATCTAATAACAAACTAAACAGTTGTATCCGATATAATATAAAATACGTATATTTATCTAAAAATTTTTGAAATATACATACATTACATATACCTAAGAAACCTACATACACATATTAATTAGGTACTTGCTAAAAATTTACAATTATTTTACAATAAAATGGATTATTTTTTACTGCAGCTAATAATGATAGGTAGCTTAAAGATAAAGATCTTACAAAATCAAGTTTAGTAATTTTGTTTTCTTCTAATTCATTTATTTTAGAAGTTATATACTCTTGTTTCTTTAAAGTAACAGACCTTAATTTTTCAATTTGGTGGTACAACTCGGTGGTCAAAAAAGGGCAACCTTTTACGCTGAAGTCTGGTAGTCGTGGTACAACTCGGTAGTCCCCATATTTACTGGTTCCTACCGAATTTCAAAAAATGAAAATAATAACAGTACTTTACTCTTCACCGCAGATGAGCTGGAGATTAAATTAAATTTGATACCGAAAGCTTTATCCTTTTTAAAGAGAAAATAAAATAGGAAGTTTAATACGGTTTTTGTTTTTACTTAATACATTGAATAACAAAAAAAGCTGTCAGTAAATGCATTTATACAAGGTTCAGATTAAAAAAATACAAAAGAAGTATAAAACTCACGCAAGTTAGGATTGTTGGAGATATAAAAAGCTTTTAATGAATTAGTGAAAATAATCTCGACTAAACCAATTATAACAACACGCAACAACTATCCACAAAAGAAGAAAAATTTATTTTTTCATCGTTAAATGTTTTTTCCTTGGGCTGTTTGAAAATAAAAATTTCAACTTCAAAGCTGTAGACCACAAGAGTTGTACAAACGTCTACTTTTTTGCCTTTGCAGTAATTTTTTGTTTCTACAACATTTCATAAACGTAATTGACGTTGATATATTTCGTGTAGGGTTTGATCACTTACCTAAACAATTAGAGGTAAAAAGTGTTAAATTTGTATCTCACAATGGTAATAAGTAGAGAGCTGATTAGCAAATTTGCTAGAGGGGAAAATTAATAACAGAATTAATTTGACTTGAGCCCTGAAATATTTAATAAATAATTATTTTAGTACTAAAGTACATAAACATTGGAGTGTAGGTATAAAAAACCCAAGCAGATACGGTTTCTAAACAGAGAGAATCATAAGATCGTGTTCACAAAATAGGAAATTTATTTAAGCATATGAGGTCATTCAAAATAAATTTGGAAGTTTAATGCCATTTTATTCAAGTCGACTTGTGTTGTATTAAGTAATTGGATTGTTCTCTTAACACAAAACTTGGCTGGTGTTTAATACATGATTTTAAATAATGCAAATGCAACTATTGCAAATACAAGCCAAAAGCTAAGTTTTCCTCCCATCATTTAACTCTTTCCATTCTCAACGACTTCACGTGATAACAAAATTAATATATACCCGCTTAAACTTGGTGTTTGTATCTTGAAAACGTTCTTTATTCTTAACCAAAACAAGGGAGTACTGGCTCGGTTTGTTTTACTTTTGTGCTATATGTATAATAAAAAGTTTTCTTTTCATCACAAGAGAAAAGTTAAAAAAAATTATGTTAAATGGCCGTAATTTATTATTAAATTCAAACAACAAACAAATAAACTAACAAAAAATGTATGTCAACAAAATTATCTTCAGAATTTAGTCTACCCCATTAATTGCATTTGTTTGCCTAAGTCTTTAGTTAGCACAGCGAATAAATTTAATCTATCTGCTCATGTAAGGTTTAAGCACGTTTTTATACAGAGTATCGAAAATTCAACTAAACTGTTAAAAAAGAACGTTTTTAATTGTATAAAATTATTTGAAGAAAATTTGCTTTTATTGTAGAAATGGGTGGATTATAAATTAAAATGGGATCCCGAAGAATACGGCGGCGTCGAACAACTATACGTACCTTCCGAACACATTTGGCTTCCGGATATTGTACTTTTTAACAAGTAAGTAATAAATTAAAAATTTATTAATTAATTTAAAATCGTGCTACGTTTTATAAGGCAATTTTAAATTAAAAGTTCATCTGAAAATAATTAAAAAATAATAAACAAACTCAAATAATAAAAAAAAATAACTTGGATACTATTAATTAATTTTTCTATTGCCTTCAGGGGTTGAGCTACATAATATTTGATTAGTTTCTTTTAAAATTAATAATCGTTGAGTAATTGTGAAAATAATTGTGTAGCAAAGATTTAAGTTGGAAATGTTGGAAACTTCTGGAAGCCGTTTTCCAGGAGTAGGAGTACGGATGAGTCTTGAAATATTGGACTTTTTAGAGATGTGCTTTAGATGCAGAAAAAGTCATTAATACCAAAAATTTCAAGAATAAATGAATGGTTCGTAGTATAAGTATACATAGTACGCCATTCCGGTGTACGAAAATCGAACTGAGCCGCGCATGACGTCAGCAATAAAACGATAAATTTCTAATTGGTGTTCAAGAAGAAAACATTGACTTAGAGAAAGTCAAAAAGTTTATATCCTCAGAAGAGATTACAGTGGTCAACATTTATAAAAACCCAAAAGATAGAAAATCCTGTCTTTAACTTTTCATCCTCCCTTGAAAATTTTTGAGCCTGCCCGATAACACAGTCAGGCTATGGCCCTGGTACAAGTAGGTACGGGCAAGTACGGTAAAAGTCGCGCTCGTCGCGTCGTGTTGACTTTTCCTGACGTCACTAGACGTCACTAAATCTGAGCAATGGCATACTATGTAAACTTACACTATGGAATGGCTGTCGCTTTAATTGTCCCCCACATACCCCACTCCTGTGCGAATATTTTCTATAAAAGAAACTTTCCATCAAAAGTTGGACCTCTGTCTTTCGTTGTGATTTATTTGTTTGCGTAGAGAGCTCTACTAACTCCCTACCAACGTCTTCTTTCATTTACAAAATAGTTCTATCTTATTACGAAATTCTATTTTATGTTTTATTGTCTCACAAAAACGTTTAAAAGGCTCTTCCATAAACAACTTTCATTCTACAGAACTCTCCAACGACTTCTCTTGTTCTTCATTTCTTATCTAACTTTAAAGCCCATTTCAACTCTCCTGAACTGTGACCTTGTCTTTTCTTGGAAAGTTTACAAGCTCACAGTCCATGATATTTGCAACGACTTCTACTAAATTCTATTATTAAAGTTTTATTTAGGAAAATTGTTAATTCTAACCAAACGTGTACATTGTTCCGCATCGTGGCATTTTATTTTACAATTATTGTCGGTCTGGACGTGTTGATCTTATCTGCGATCTTGTTGTTTCATAGTGTCACCAAAATGACTCGTTTGAAAATTTAATATAATAGTCTTTTATAGTTTTCATTGCGTTTCTACAAATTTATATAAATAAAAGGGAGAAAATAAAATTTTTTGATTACAAAATTTTAAAACCAAAAATTTTATGGAGCCGTAAATTTTTACATTTTTAAGCATCGAAATAAAGTGATAATAATAAAGTTGGCGAAATAATTTAAATTTTGTTATATTTTAGTGCCGATGGGAATTACGAAGTAACTTTAATGACAAAAGCCGTTTTGTCATATACAGGTGAAGTCGCTTGGAAACCGCCATCAATATACAAATCTTCTTGCGAAATAAATGTTCAGTATTTTCCCTTTGACGAACAAAGTTGTCTTATGAAATTTGGGTCATGGACTTACAATGGTCTTCAGGTAATTTAATACGAGTTCATTATTATTTAATGTCGGAATAATAAACAATAGGTATGTTCCTCTACAATAGCTGCTGTATACACAAATACACATTACGCGATAGAAAATTGAATAATTGTTTATTAAATACGTAACTTGACATTTCTATTGTTAATTGATTATACACGGTGGTTTAAATGTATTGAAAAGCAGAAAATACGTTTTAAATACGTAAAACCTGCCTAAAACAATTTTTTAGCAGCTACTTATCACCTCTCTCATTAATTCTGCATTAGAGAGTCGCATTCTAATAAACAGGCAAAATTAGACCTCTTAGAGTTTTTCATTTTCCTTCGCTTCTAATCCCAAGTGTAGGTAGTTGTAATCGAGTTTACATTTTTTAAAGGGTTAAAAATATAGTTCAGTCAGGTTTAAATCACTTGTGACTCATCGCTCTAAAGTGTAAGCATCAATCTGTAGTAAACGTATGTCCGTTCTTAATATACAATGTCAGAAACGTCAAAACTAATTAAGTTAATTCTTTTTTTGTCCGTGGTGGCGACACAGTATGTTGCGATATGCATTTTAAGCGCGAATTTTAAAGTAAATAAAGTTTTACAGCTGCAGTTTACTTTATTTTAAGTTATTCTCTTCGTCCTAAATTATGGAATGCATTCCTAGAAGTAGACACAGAAAAAATATTTTTTATTATACTTGCATTATAATCTGCCAATTTCACACTAAAAAGCGTTCATAAAATCGTCTTTATAGCACAAGTGCTCTATAAGTCGTCTAGGTAACAACAATAATATTTACTGTTGTGTGACTGTTGTTCTCTAATGTAAACGCAAAACATCTCTGTGGCAACAAATATATCCAAAATCGGCACGCTTAATTTTCAAATTTTAAATACAGATTTTTTCTCTTTTATAGAGGATTTGGTTGCAATTATAATAAAAAATAGCGTATAATACTCGTGTATAAGTAGCCTTTATCGCATACGCACCGTTACAAGCACTCGCAAGCTCGTGCTTGTAATTTTCGTCGCTAATGCGATAAAGTCTCTCTTATACACATGTATTATAATATACTATTATACTGACATTTCTTATTTTATTACATACTGCGATGAGTCACAAGGGACTTAAAGTTGTCACAAGGGACTTAAAGTTGACCCAACTATAACTTGTATTATCGGTTGCCTACGTTTTAGGGGAATATTAAAAAATTATTAAAATTGTGTCCACAATTTTTGTCACACACTGTATTAGGAAATTATTAACCATCGCGAGCGCAAGGATCACTTTATAAAAATGGTTAATGTTACATTTCCTACCCCATTCGGAGTTATTTAATTTAATTAAATTTTTTAATAACCGCGCACTAAAATTTCATAATCTATTTATCTTTTATTATATCGTTAAAGACTAATGAAGACGTAACTTAGTTTCATATTAACATCCCTAAAGTGCGGTTCAACAAAGTAATAAAGTAATAACAATAAAGTATTGCAAGTAATAAAGTGGTTGGTTTATTATTTGATCATCTTTTAGTTAAAAAGTCACGATTTTAACGTAAAATTTACTACAATATAATATTTTTATAACGTAAAAATTGTGGATTATCTTTATACTATAACCCTACGTTAAAATTCTGTTATGACATAGGATTAGGTTTACGTGTGTGTGTGGTTTTATGGGATATTACACGCATTTTAAAAATCTTTATCCCTCTATTTACAAATCCTCCTAACTTATAATAAAAATAAAATCCATAAACTAATTTTTTTTCTTTTATATTAGGTTGACCTAAAGCATATGGATCAGGTGGCTGGAACGAATATTGTTAAAGTTGGGATTGACTTATCTGAATTTTATCTTTCTGTTGAGTGGGATATATTAGCTGTACCTGCTACAAGAAACGAAGAATATTATCCATGTTGTACGGAGCCATATTCAGGTACTACATTATAAGCTTATTTTTATAACTTTATACGATACAAAAGTTGCAAACTTTGTAAACATAAAAATGTAGTTTTTTATACGTGTAATGGAAAATGGTCGATTTTTATGGGTTGTTTAGATTTAGGGGTGGCTATTGTAGAATAAGTTCTTCAGGTTTTAAAATACGTGACCTAGTTGATTCCGATTAGCTACATTTACTCACTGCTTGAAATCTTAATTTGACGCAGGGAAAGCTCTTCCTGAGACCCAGGGCCGTAGCCAGACTGATTTATGCAGTCAGGCTAAAGAGTTTTCAAGGGAGGCTAAAAGTTAAAATCAGGGTTTTCTCTCTTCTGGGTTCGTATAAATCTGTTCACCATTGCAATCTCTTCTGAGAATGGAAGACTTTCTCTGGCTCAATGTTTTCTTCTTCAAAACCAATTCAGAACTTATTGTTTTATTATTATTGTAAAATCCTTAGCCAGCTCTGCCAAAAACAGGCTTAACATTTTCCAGGCGTACCCCTGACTAAGACCATTTTCTGACTCTTCGCGGAAAATAAATTGTCTTCATTAGGAAAACCACATGATCAACATCGACTATGGTACAAACCGTTCTACGATGTGCTTTTCCATACAGCCTAGAGAAGTTCTAGTGGCCACCACGGCGTGATCACGATCACGTAAATTATTGTTGAATTGAGCCAACCTCATTACCTCTTATTACACATAAAACGATGCAAAATAGTATAGAACATTACAAGCAAGGTAAAACTGTTTTTAATGGCTCAAAGAAGATTATGGCTGGCGAGCCGCAGGCGAGTCTGTTATCTCCTCGAGCCTGTAAAAGCAGTTTGAACACAGACAGCTTCGTTTAATGACGTTTTACAATTGAGTAACAAATAATAGCATTATAGCATTATAAGCAAGGTAAAACTGTTTTTGATGGCTCAAAGAGGATTATGGCTGGCGAGCCGCAGGCGAGTCTGTTATCTCTTCGACCCTGTAAAAACAGTTTGAACACATACAGCTTCGTTTAATGACGTTTTACAATTGAGTAAGAAATAATAGCATTTTAGCATTATAAGCAAGGTAAAACTGTTTTTAATGGCTCAAAGAGGATTTTGGCTGGCGAGCCGCAGGCGAGTCTGTTGTCTCTTCGAACCTGTAAAAACAGTTTGAACACAGACAGCTTCGTTTAATGACGTTTTACAATTGAGTAGCAAATAATAGCATTATAGCATTATAAGCAAGGTAAAACTGTTTTTGATGGCTCAAAGAGGATTATGGCTGGCGAGCCGCAGGCGAGTCTGTTATCTCTTCGACCCTGTTAAAACAGTTTGAACACATACAGCTTCGTTTAACACTTAGAGTACCAGCAGGGTCCATCGGACCCGAATCGCACTTTCAATTCAGTTTTTCTCATTCAAATTTGAAAATTATGAGTTGTTCTTTTGTGACTTTTTCTAACTTCCTATTTTGAATAACTATTTCTAATTTTTTTCATTTAATCAACTCCCTTCCCTATGTAATAAAAAAAGCAGCGCCGCGTACCAGCAGGGTCCGACGGACCCGTACATATAAATGGATTATATTTAATGGAATTGCCGTTATTTTTTTGAATATTTTGGACAAATCCGTACATTTCGGGGCTGCTGAATCGATCTGTGACCATACCGAATTCGTTTGAGCACCCCTTGGGTGCAAAACCCTTATTTTCCTCATCGGCGTTGTAAAAATCCTCTTCTAAAAGGGGTCGAGTAAAATGATAGTGCCCCTTTGGTTAATGAAATGAAACTTGGTAGATAGTTTACTGGAACCATATTCTGTACGAAGAGATAAAAAATTATTGATAAACAATGCCCTACTGGCATGATTTCAAAATTTTTGAAAGATTGTTTTTAACAGCACTATAGAGACAAAAATGGCGATTATAAGCCCATGGAGTTACTCAGATGGATTCCAAATGGTTACAGATCGATTCGACACCCTTAAAATGTAGGGTAACAATACTTTTCACGACAAGATGCCGCCAATATCCGCCAATATCAGATCTTTTCACAAGAAAGTACGGTAAATATCAGATTTTGAAAAAAGGGGATGTGGAGCACCCCCTTGAATATTTATTTGGTCTTATTGGACAAAATTACTCTATATGGTTCCAGTAAACATTATGTATCGAGTTTCATTCCTTTTATTAACAAAAAGTGCAACGTAGCTGAGGTATTCGCCATGTATAGCCCTCATTAAAGGGGGTGTACAGCAGCCCCCATCGAATATTTTTTAATTCTTATTGCAAAAAATTACCCTATATGGTTCCAGTAAACTATGTGCCGAGTTTTATTCCATTAACCAAAAGTGCAGTATCATTTTACGTGTAAACCGCATTAATAGTAGAAATAAATACTCAGAGTGATAGTGAAATAAGCGAAATTCAAGAAGGGTGAAATTGAATTATCAATTTTTTTTATCAACATATAAAGAAAATAAATGCATAAAAACGAAAATTAAAAAAAAATTTCAAAAAAATGAAAATAAACGTATTATTATTGCGTTTGATGTACACTCGGGTCCGTTGGACCCGGCTGGTACTTCTCGCATAGTTTTTTTCTTGGTACTCTAAATGTTAATGACGTTTTACAATTGAGTAAGAAATAATAGCATTTTAGCATTATAAGCAAGGTAAAACTGTTTTTAATGGCTCAAAGAGGATTTTGGCTGGCGAGCCGCAGGCGAGTCTGTTGTCTCTTCGAACCTGTAAAAACAGTTTGAACACAGACAGCTTCGTTTAATGACGTTTTACAATTGAGTAGCAAATAATGGCATTATAGCATTATAAGCAAGGTAAAACTGTTTTTGATGGCTCAAAGAGGATTATGGCTGGCGAGCCGCAGGCGAGTCTGTTATCTCTTCGAACCTGTAAAAACAGTTTGAACACAGACAGCTTCGTTTAATGACGTTTTACAATTGAGTAACAAATAATAGCATCATAGCATTATAAGCAAGGTAAAACTGTTTTTGATGGCTCAAAGAGGATTATGGCTGGCGAGCCGCAGGCGAGTCTGTTATCTCTTCGACCCTGTAAAAACAGTTTGAACACAGGCAGCTTCGTTTAATGACGTTTTACAATTGAGTAACAAATAATAGCATTATAGCATTATAAGCAAGGTAAAACTGTTTTTAATGGCTCAAAGAGAATTATGGCTGACGAGCCTTTTCGTCGAGCCTGTAAAAACAGTTGAACAAAGTGAAACAAAGACAGCTTGGTTGAATGACGTTTTTCAATTGAGTAACAAATAATAGTATATAGCATTACAAGCAAGGTATAAAACTGTTTTTCCTGGCGCAAAGAGAATTATAATGGCGAGCCGCAGCGAGCCTGTAAAAACGGTCACCTTCCGTGTAATGGTGTAATGAGTAACAATTGAGTAACAAATAAAAACCATAAAGGATCTGTATACTAAGCATTTTAGTTTATTAATTCTTAATTAATTTTCAGATATTACGTTTAAAATCACGATGAGAAGAAAAACTCTTTTTTACACCGTAAATTTAATAATACCATGCGTCGGTATAACATTTTTAACAGTTTTGGTATTTTATTTACCATCCGATTCAGGCGAAAAAGTAACACTGTGCGTATCAATTTTAATTTCTCTCACTGTGTTCTTTTTATTATTGGCCGAAATTATTCCACCGACGTCGTTAGCGGTTCCTTTGTTGGGCAAATATCTCCTATTTACCATGATTATCGTCACGTCATCTATTTGGGTAACGGTATGCGTGCTCAACATATATTTCAGGTAAATAATATACCCTAATAGTTCATCAACTTTCTTTTAAATCAATCTTAAGTTAAAGGGGGTTACAAATGTGTTTATAATAACACCCTTAGCAGATTAACATTATCTAAAACGTTGGTAAATAAAAACGACGTTAAAAATTTGGTCGTTAATAACAACGTTAGTGTTTTTCTTTAAATTTGATTTATCGATTTGAAAATTACTTTTGATAAATTCATTTTTCTTTATAATAGTACACGAACCCTTTATAAAGTTAGTTTGAGGGAAAGTTATGTAAATTGGCTAAAACTCGAAATAAATTTTCTTTTCGCTCGTTAATCTTTTTAAACTTAACTCGATTAAGTTTAAAAATTTTAATTTAATTAATTCGAATTTGGCCTTAAATTATTTTGATTTTTAATTTTTTAGGTCTCCCTCGACGCATAAAATGTCGCCTTGGGTACGTAAAATTTTCTTACAATTTATGCCACGTTTGTTAATTATGAGAAGGAGCGCTTACGCCTTACCGGAGTACGACGATAACGTTCCTCCTAGATGTTACAGTTCTAACGATATGGACATGCAGTGAGTTAATTAAATAATTTGCGTTAATTTGTTAACATTAAGCTAATTTAATTAGGCTTAGTATGAGCGAACCGTTTACGTCCGATTTTAAGATTACCACCAGCGATCCCAGTTTTCTCATACACAATCCCGATCACGAAGATAAAATGAAGGCCCATTCGTCTAGTGAGTTACAATTTATTATTTAATTTAAAATTTTAATTAAACTTTCCTTTATAGTGACTGATACATCAAATATGACCCCAAGAAATTTGTCTGCTAGTGTCTTATCAGCTTTACAAGGGGTTAGATTTATTGCTCAACATATACGCGACGCTGATAAGGATAACGAGGTAAGCATATTTAATGAAGCCTCTCGCTACGATGTCGCAAGTTGAACTTTTGTTTAGATCGTGGAAGATTGGAAGTTTGTTTCTATGGTTTTGGATAGATTTTTTCTCTGGTTGTATACGTTCGCTTGCATCGGTGGAACTGCTGGCATAATCATGCAAGCTCCCTCGTTGTACGACACGCGTACACCGGTAGATCAAGAACTGAGCGAAATTACGATGGAAAAGATTTTTCAAAAGCTGCCTCCTTCTCATGTTCCTATCACTTCTACATAAACGTATTTTAATCGAACTGGTGCTTGATAATAAGATAGAAATTGTTACGTAGGTAAATTCGTAATGCTCAACTAAAAATGTAGAAATTGCACAAAATTGTATAACGAGCTATCGAAATAACATTATATCGAGATATTTTAGAAATGTAGTAGTTGCGATTGCGGTCCAAAAAGCTTAGTTTCTTAGCAGATATAATGGACACTGTCAACTGTTTAAAAGTACAGTCACAAATACAAGATTTTCGTGACCAACTTAACTTAACTTAACCTTTTCTCTGCGTAGGCAGAGGGGAGTCTTCACGCACTAAGACCCAGGTGCCAGGTTAAAATATAAAGAGTTTATGGGTGTCGATCTATGAATGCCCAGTAGCTCCTTAGCAGGAGCTCATTACATCAATCTAGCTAGCGAATAATGATCTCCTTGCCCACTATCATAGTATATTAGCCGTTTACTATTTAGTTGGGCTATGGTTGGCCATGAACTTTTGTTTTTTGGTTTGCCAAAATAAAAAGTTCCTATTAAGCTGACTGACAGCTCTTGACAGTACTGAAAAAATGACAGACCATTGACAGACCAACTATTAAGACAATAGAATAAAAGCCGTTACTCTACAATACTTAACCTAACTTATTATTTTCTAATATATACCGGGTGGAATCTGTCACCCTAAAATGACCAACCATAGCGCAAATAAATAGTGAACGGATAATAAGTATACATAGTATGCCATTCCGGTGTACGAAAATCGAACTAAGCCGCGCCTGACGTCAGGAGGGGTCAGCGCGGACGAATGCAAGTACGAACAAAACAAGTCGCGTACTGTTGGGTACAAGTTCGGTGGAAGTCGCGCTCGTCGCGTCGTGTCCACCGCTCTTGACGTCACTAGACATCACAAAACCTGCGCAATGGCATACTATGGATACTTATACTATGGCCACTACCAGATGACCGAACTAAACAACTAGTTCATTGCTAGTTTTATGCAAACTTTGCTTGTTTGGCCCACTGCACATTTACAACATTTCTAAGTTTTTTTGATGTACCTAATTGAATATTTATGGATCTGTACAACCAAGACCAAAAGTTTGCTAAAATGTATTCTGCACAGAATAATTTGTGCACTAATAAATAGGAAAATTTTAGACACAATTTCATATGGACACGAAACACTTTCGACTAAAATTTTTCAACTTCAAATAAAAAATACTAATTTTGGTTATGAAATTTGAAATAAATTAACTTCTGTAATTTAATTCGATAAAAAAGCCCTACTGAAATTGTTTAATTAATGAATTGTTATGTTTCCATAATAAATTCTGTTTTTTAATTAAATTTTATGTAAATGCAATACTAATATTGTTAAGTTTAAAATATTAAAATTTATTCTTAGTTGATTCGAGTGAGAATTATTTACACAAGAATTTGTTTATTTAATTTTATTTTACTTGTTACAATTCATAAAATGTAATAAAATTATATAAATTAAATTTTACTCTTTATGTGTAGTAGGGGAGGGGGATTACACGGTGATTCTTTAGTAGGTAATTATCAAAAATTGATAAAGCTAAAGACACACTTCTTTTGGCTGATGCAAACATTTTAGTCCACCCCCTAAAGATTTCCTAAAAATTATTACTATAATAATAATTATTATTATTATTAACAGGTATCTAAATTATTGCATTGTAAAAGCACTTTATTTTGAGGTGGTGGCCACCCACCACTTGGATGGCCGTCGAATGTCAGGAATTGTATTATAGTACAGGGTCTATCGGTTTGAACCTGGAAAAACGACATATGTGGCTGTAAATTTCCAATTAGCTAGCCTTAAGAGTCTACATAAAGACATAAAAAAGTTTACCACTCCTAGGGGTGTGCAACATGAAGTAAATGTGCCCTCAACATTCAAAGAATACTAGCTCGAAAAGAAATGAGAATTTCGAAATTCTGATAAAGCTATTTAATAGAGCATGGGATTCTGAACAATTTATGAATCTATAAAAATTTTTGTACCAATAGTACTTTTCCAGAAAAACGCGATGAAAGACAAATAGGGATAAACCGTTAGAAATCTGAAAATTGGAAATTTTACAGCGTAGTGACTCACAAAAATGTTCGCCATTTTGTAATTAATTGTCAGATCATTATTTCGAGTAAATTTTTGGAAAGGATATGGTTTTAGCTTTAAATTGATGGGGTTACTTTTTAATTTATTTATTTTCAACATCCCTGAAATTGTACTAGAAATTTTCTTTTTCATTTTTCTGACGACTCTTTACATATTAATGTACCATAAGCTACAGAGATTTCAAATTTAAAAAATATTCTGGATATATGTTCTATAATATATTTGTAATGACATCATGCTACTAATCATGTTAAAACAATTTTCAGTTTTAAAGAAAACACCCCTTAAATATTTCAACTTTTTTGAATTTTATTTTTTTCTTGTAATTAAATTTTTAAGAGGCTGCGTAAGATGGAAAAATGTAATTTCCAAAAAAATAAATATACGGTTTTGTAGGTAATTCATCGTGCTTTCAAATGATGTATTTAAAATATACTCTACTTCATGTACTTTCTACGAAATTAAGATGAAGTGCCGCGCGTCTTAAAAAGGACACTTTTATCGTAATATTGACGGCATTTTTTACGTAAACGTTATATCTTAAAAACGTTTGCGGATAATGAAAGAGGATATTTCAACGTTTCAGTTCATCATATTAAATATTGATTTCTGACTACCTGTTCCGAAAAAAGAACCGCGAAAAAACTGTTTTTTTCGATGATCCTGAACAAAAGGCAAAAACAAGCTACATTTCGTAAAACACCATATGTGGCTGAAAATTTTAAATAAGCTTGTATTGAAGGCTAGAAAAAGAGGCAAAAAAGTTTTCCACTCTCAGAGGTGTGCAACATCGAGTGGATGTGTCCTCAACTGTTAAAAGAGTAACTGGAAGCATAATGGAAAAATCGAAATTTTGTTATAGTCAATTTATAGAGAATTAAATTTTAAACAATTTTTATATCTATGAAATTTTCTGTATTTGCGATAGTTTTACCGTAAGCTATAAAAGAGACATTTATATAGCCTTAACATCAATGTAGAGCACAGGCTGGAAAAACAACATATGCGGCTGAAAATTTGAAATAAGCTAGTATTGAAAGCCTAGAAAAAGAGGCAAAAAAGTTTACCACTCTCAGAGGTGTGCAACATCGAATAAATTTGCCCTCAACTGTTAAAAGAGTAACTGGAAGTGAAATGGAAAAATCGAAATTTTGTTATAGTCAATTTATAGAGAATGCAATTCTAAACAACTTATACATCTATGAAATTTTCTGTACTTGCAATAGTTTTTCCATAAACGCGTCGAAAGAACCATTTATATAGCCTTAACATCACTCTAGGGCACAGACTGGAAAAACAACATATGTGGCTGAAAATTTGAAATAAGGTAGTTTTAAAAGCCTAGAAAAAGAGGAAAAAAGTTTACCACTCTCAGGGGTGTGCAACATCGAATAAATGTGTCCTCAACTGTTAAAAGAGTAACTGGAAGTGTAATAGAAAAATCTAAATTTTGTTTGGGCCAATTTATAGAGAGTGCAATTCTAAACAACTTATACATCTATGAAATGTTCTGTACTTGCAATAGTTTTTCCGTAAACGCGTCAAAAGAACCATTTATATAGCCTTAACATCACTCTAGGGCACAGACTGGAAAAACAACATATGTGGATGAAAATTTTAAATAAGGTAGTATTAAAAGCCTAGAAAAAGAGGTAAAAAAGTTTACCACTCTCAGGAGTGTGCAACATCGAATAAATGTGTCCTCAACTGTTAAAAGAGTAACTGGAAGTGTAATAGAAAAATCTAAATTTTGTTTGGGTCAATTTATAGAGAATTAAATTCTAAACAATTTATATATCTATGAAATTTTCTGTACTTGCAATAGTTGTACCATAAGCACCACGAAAGGAACATTTAGATAGCCTCTACATCAATTTATATAAAAAAAATTAAATAAATTAGTTTAAAATTTCAATTACATCTCTTTTTTTATCTTTTTTAATCCTCCTCATTTACAGTAACCGCTAAATCGAAAAAAAATGTTAAAAAAGCAGAATGTTATTATTTTGGCAGCTGATTTAACAGTTAGCAGTTGTTAAACTATAATTTTGACATCATATTTGTAATCAGCGACCCCAAAAATATAAAGTACCATGTCCTTATCAAAAAATAATTGGATTTAAAAAAACGCCCCCTAAAAACAATATATGGGTGGGATCTACCCATGTTGCACACCCCTGGCGATGGTAAACTTTTTAGCGTCTTGTAGTACATATCAAATAATGCCCAAATCCAAATTTTCAGCCACATACGTTTTATTTCCAGGTCGATGCCGATATTCGCCTTTGGTATCTGTACTATTAGAAGAGCTATAGATTATTGAATTTTTTTTTAATTTTTAACCCTGTACGATAAGTATATTATATTTTTTAAATTCAAAAAAAACATAATAATAGTCCTTAATGATTAATTAGTTGAAGGCAAACTAATAATTTTACATTTAGTGAACTGAAATAATTTGATAAAGAAAAATAACATAAAGAAAACATTTGGTCGTGTGTTCGCATCTGATATCACTGATATCGATAAAACGTAGGTATTAAAATGGACTTTTATTCAATTATTTATCAGTACATTTTAATAAATGGTGTGTTTATAACGTCGTGTAATTTTGTAGTCGAGTGTTGTGCCCGTTGTGCCTATTTGGATTTTGTTGAGGAATTTCCACGGTCAATGTCAACTAAAGGTAAGATTTTAGATTTCTGTAACATGTTGGAAATTGTGTTTCTTCTTATCGCATTATCTAATGCTTTTAATTTATTGCATAACAAAAATACATTAACAGCCATAGTTATAGACGTTTACCAGCGCATAGTACAACGTATAAGCGACGTGTAACTTAATTTAGCATTGAAAAACAGGGGTTTGCACGCGTGTAGTTTACACTCCAAATACACGTCTGACTATAACTACGGCCGTAAGGGCCTGAATTTAAGGCAGTTCCCTTGATTTCACTACAGGGTGCTTTTAAAGGCTGTCTAGAGGGGGGGTTCTTATTTGGTCTACTTGCAGATTTTAATTCTTACAATCGACACACCAATAATTCAAAATAAATTATCCATGTAATTAAATTTTGTTCCTTTTGATAGGGAGCATTACCAGAGGGGCCAAACCCTGTGTATTTAGAATACACAAGTTTTTTTAGGTATTACTTACCTAATAAAAAATTTTGAAGCTTGGCAGATAACCTGTTGATGGACAAACAAGCTTTAATATACATCATTTTTAGGTTTTTCCCAACAATTGTTTGCTTTTAAAAAAATTTAATGTTTTTACAATTTTAGATTTTGGGATGGCCTTTGTAATGTAATTAGTAGAGATTAATTGAATTTGATAATGAACATTTATAAAGAACACTTGAGGCTTTACTTTGCATCTTTTTTAGATTTTTTCCTTTACTTTTAAAAACCGTTACTGCAGTTTAAAAAGTAATATTTTGCTTTTTCAAAATATCATAATTGCTACACTTTTAGATTTTGGGATGCCCTTTGTAACGTAATTAGCAGAGATTAATTAAGTTTGATAATAAAAATTTCTAAAGAACACTTAAGGCTTTAATTTGCATTTTTTTTAGATTTTTGCCTTTACTGGGAAAGCCCCTATTGCCTTTAAAAATTAATAATTTGCTTTTACAAAAAATCTAAATTGCTACACTTTTAGATTTTGGGATGCCCTTTGTAAGGTAATTAGCAGAGATTTATTAAGTTTGATAATAAAAACTTATACAGAACACTTGAGGCTTTAATTTTCATCTTTTTTAGATTTTTGTTTTACTTTTGAAGACCCTTATTGCAGTTTAAAAAGTAATTTTTTGCTTTTTCAAAAAATCAAAATTGCTACACTTTTAGATTTTGGGATGCCCTTTGTAACGTAATTAGCAGAGATTAATTAAGTTTGATAATGAAAATTTATAAAGAACACTTGAGGCTGTAATTAGCATCCTTTTTAGATTTTTGTCTTTACTGGGAAAGCCCCTATTGCACTTTAAAAAGTAATAATTTGCTTTTTCGAAAAATCAAAATTGCTACGCTTTTAGATTTTGTGATGCCCTTTGTAACGTAATTAGCAGAGATTAATTAAGTTTGATAATGAAGATTTATAAAGAACACTTGAGGCTTTAATTTGTATCTTTTATAGATTTTTGCCTTTACTTGGAATGCCCCTAATGCACTATAAAAAGTAATAATTTGCTTTTTCAAAAAATCAAAATTGCTACGCTTTTAGATTTTGTGATGCCCTTTGTAACGTAATTAGCAGAGATTAATTAAGTTTGATAATGAAGATTTATAAAGAACACTTGAGGCTTTAATTTACATCTTTTATAGATTTTTGCCATTACTTGGAAAGCCCCTATTGCACTTTAAAAAGTAATAATTTGCTTTTTCGAAAAATCAAAATTGCTACGCTTTTAGATTTTGTGATGCCCTTTGTAACGTATTTAGAAGAGAGTAGGGGGAAAGCGCTATGAAAAGGCCGCGTTATGAAAAGGACAGTATCAGTATCTTGAAAACCAAAAGGCATTTAAGTTTGAAATTTTAGTATATGTAACTTAATATACTTATAAACAAACTATAACGTGAACATAGTCTTCTCGTTTAATACACCGGAAGTAGAGTGTTTTGTTTTTTATTCATATACAAAGTAAATATTGTTTCAAGTTTTGGAAGCTTCAAGATAGGGATGTATTTACTTATTTTACTTACTTTTATGGCAAAACGTATATGAAGGTATCTATTTATATGGACAACTATTAAAAACAAATTTGGTTTTTGCATTTTAGTTTTGAACAAATATTCTTAAAAAATGTCTCGGTGTCATGAAACGGACACTTCATGGCGCATTGAAACGGACGTTAGTTTTAAAGCGTGTAAAAGATAGAAATTTTTAATACATTGGAAATAGATGTTTCAAAAACAAAAAATATTTCTATTGCTTTCAGATGTGTTCTGCACACGTAAATTAAGGCCACAAAGGAAATTTAAGCTTTTTTTGCAAAAAAAATTTTTTAAATATTCTAGATATCTAGATTGTTTATTTTGTTATTATTAATTATTATAGCTTATTTTTAAAAAAATTTCTTTTTGAACAATTTTGTAAATGAATCTACAAATCAATGATATTAAGTTTCTTCAACTTTTTTGTGCGCATGTTGCAAAACTAAAGAATGTCCGTTTCATAACCCCATGTGTGTCCGTTTCAATGCGCAGGGTGCCATGAAAAGGACATTTCCCGATTTTATTTTAAAAGCTTACAACTTTTCAGTTTTGATGAAAAACTTAGTTTTTCCGCTTGGTATGTTATTATGAATAATTGTTTTGTTACGTTACCAAGTATTTATTAGAACTTATGTTTTGTTCAGAAAATAGAGCTATTTGAAAAAAAGTGTCCTTTTCATTGCGTCTTTCCCCTAATTAAGTTTGATAATGAAGATTTATAAAGAACACTTGAGGCTTTACTTTGCATCTTTTATAGATTTTTGCCTTTACTTGGAATGCCCCTATTGCACTTTAAAAAGTAATTATTTCTTTTTAAAAAAATCAAAATTGCTTCACTTTTAGACTCTGGAATGCCCTTTGTAACGTAATTAGCAGAGATTAATTAAGTTTGATAATGAACATTTATAAAGAACACTTGAGGCTTTAATTTGCATCTTTTATAGATTTTTGCCATTATTTGGAAAGCCACTATTACACTTTAAAAAGTAATTATTTGCTTTTTCAAAAAATCAAAATTGCTACACTTTTAGACTTTGGGATGCCCTTTGTAACGTAATTAGCAGAGATTAATTAAGTTTGATAATGAAAATTTATAAAGAACACTTGAGGCTTTAATTTGCATCTTTTTTAGATTTTTGCCTTTACTGGGAAAGCCCCTATTGCACTTTAAATAGTAATTATTTGCTTATTCAAAATTGCTACACTTTTAAATTTTACAATGCCCTTTGTAATGTAATTAAGAGAATTTAAGTAAATTTGTTAATGAACATTTATAAAGAACACTTTAAAATTGATTATTTGCTTTTTCAAAAAATTTAAATTTTTTACACTTTTAGGGTTTTAGGATTGAGGGAGTTTTAGATTGTGAATTGCCTTTATTTATTTATTCTATAATCAATAAAAAATTACACGTTGTATAGTTCAATATTGTATCGATCATTTTTGCAATTACAAAATACTTTAATCACAAGCACTAGGTTTATCTTTTAACAAATCACATGCGGTTCGTAATAAATTTCTTTTTGCCTTCTTTCTAAGGTCGTAATCATATACATCATTAAAAATTACTGATGGAACACCACGAATTTTAGGCGTAAAAGCATGATGTCTATCTCCCAATTTCGCAAGAATTTCATCACCTTTTTCACCTTCTGTACATTGCAAAATTGTATCACTCGAAACTCCTAATTTTGGAGCGCACTAAAAATTAACTCAATAAACAAGAAGATTAGAAAGAGAATATTAACTTACTGCCGTAATTGCCGTTTTATTATCTGGATCTGGATGCTTCATTACACAGTGAACAAAGTCTACATTTTTAGTTTGGTGCTTGTTTTCAGCCAACCCACAAGCTTGTGCCTTATTACCCCAACACTCATTGGGACCGTGTTGACAAATAAACTCCCATTTACCATTAACATTTTTATGCTAAAAACATGTGTATAAAACAGCTTTTATTAGAGAAGGCAAAAGGAAATTGACTTGCTTTAGCATTTCCATAAGGTACCAGGTCGATCAATAGCGATGATCCAATTTTTTGATAAGCTGGATAAAGTTGCCTTTTGATGAATTTTATACTATATGGACACAGCGCTTCGTAATAAACTGATACTTTAAGACGTTCGTCCTAAAAGAAATTTTTGAATTTACTAGTAAGTGGTAAAAATAAAATTAACAACAGTTACTTACTTGCATTTGTATCGCATTTCGTAGTTGTAATAATTGAAACAAAAGTACAACTAAATAAATTTTCATTTTTAAACCTTTGAAATAGGCCCCTAAATGCAAAATACAGTACAATCTTTGACTGCTGGTTGTTAAGCTATTGTGAAATTTTTTGGAAAACAATTGCTTAATCGATTATTAGAAATACTAAACAATAGCATTAATAATAGTCCAATCACATTAGACATTGGACCTCTAACAAATTAGTAACAGGACGGGACCACTTTTAAGAATTTTCATTTGGTGAGTAAAAACGGGGAAAAAAAAGTCTACCGTTTTTTTTTGCATACATACAAAGTTATAGGCCATTGAAGAAAAAGAGGGTGTTCTGCAGTGCTTTTTTGCAAAATACTTGAAAAGGAAGCCAAATATCGATAAAATGTAAAGGACCAATCTTGTTGAGCATAAAATTACTAACAAAAAATATGTTACATGTTTTGAGTTTTGACAATCTATTAAGGTGGTACGACCGTTTCCTTAAAGTAGTCATTTTTCCAAATTGTTAATTAACAAAATAATGTTTTAACCTATTTGCAATGCAATTACAATTCTGAAAAAATTCACCTGTTATCTGACATTGTTAGAGAAGATATTCTCTGTGAGACTCACGATCCACAGGCGGGCAATTTGGTTATTAAGGAGGGCAATTCGAAAGTGGACTTGTTTAAAGTTTCTTCAGTGAACAATTCAATTTTTTAATATTAAAAAGTATGTGTGTGTTTTAAATAGAATTTTAGAAGGGCTTAAACGTGGCATGGCACAAAATAGGTTGGGAAACACTGGCCTATACACTTTTCTACGTATTTTGAGTCTTTAAAAATGGCCTTGCTTTGTTAAAGCTTCCCAGAACTATTATAGATTTGATTAAAAAACCGAACATAAAATTGAAACAATCTAATTCGTAATCGTTTGCCTATTATTATTTGTTTATTGTGGTGATTATTGTTTAAATACAGTTTTCTCTAACTTTGTTACCTAAAGTCCCCCTTAGAGAGAAGATTATCGTTAAATTCTTGATAAAAATTCCGTATTTTATAATTAATTTTAAAGCTATTTTATTGTCTGATGCTGAATTGGTCTCTCTTTCCAGTGCCTTTGGTCTTTAATGTGAATTTTTTTTTCGAAATTTTTCACTACATCATAAAGTGTAGGATTAAGATTAAAATTGTTAGGATGGAGGGTACATCGAGGTTTAAGTGCACTTAGTCCACTTGATCGGGCCCATTGTGCTGCCTCCCCTCAGAAACTCCTTCTGGCCCTTCAATTCTTGATGGTAAGGTACGTCTTAGTCAAGATTCTTGACTCAAGAACTATCTCCCTGCTCCCTAAAGTTTTTTACCACAAATCACCCATTAACCCTGATGTTAAAAACACGTGACAGTAGATAGAATGTGGTATTCGGACACAATAATTAAATCTTGCAAGAGGGAAATTTAATAAAACTATTCAAACCAATAGTTGTAATAATGTTTTTTAAATAGTTTATTTACATCCAGTAGGCTTATTTGTTAAGTGGCTACATACGGTTTTTAAGAACTTTTGCAAAGACCCACTTTGAACGCTTTCATCAAATTTATCGTTAAATACTATCGTTGGTATAAAAGTAATTTTAGGTTTAACGGCATGAGTTTGTTCCCCATATTTTGCAAGAAGTTCATCTCCATTATTATTTTTAGAACAATCCAAAATCTTATCAGGCAAAACTCCTAATTTTGAAGCGCACTAAAAATATTTAAAAATAAGAGATCGCATTGGAAAAAGATAATTTACATACTTTTGAAATTGCAGTTACGCTACCTGGATCAGATTGGCTCATAACACAATGAACAAACTCGACATCTTTATCTTGCCCTTGGTTTTCAGCTAAGCCACATGCTTGTGCCGTATTACCCCAACATTCGTTAGGACCGTGTTGGCATTGAAATTTCCATTTACCACTAATTTTTTCTTGCTAAGAGTGTTTTTGAAATTTTCAATTTTTTTGAAATATATAAGTAACTTACTGTAGCTTTTCCATAAGGTACAAAGTCGATCAAAAGCGACGATCCAATTGCTTGATAAGCTGGATAAAGTTGGTTTTTGATGAATCTTATACTATCCGGACACAATGCTTCGTAATAAATAGTTACTTTAAGTTGTTCGTTCTCCAGTTCATCCTATATAAAGTACAATTTCTTAGAATTATAATTAGTGAGGTTTTTAAAGTCAGTTTAGTCAAAAATATGTAAAACAGGTTTTTCATGGCGAAAATGAGAAAAAAAACTTGAAATTCAATTCTGATTCTGAAAGTCAACTTGTACTTACTTGTATTGAATTTTGTAGTTGTAATAATGAAATCGAAAATAAAATTAAATTCATTTTCGTTCTTGAACCTTCGATGACGTGTCTCAAAACATACAACACGTACAAACCTTCACGTCGACTATTTTTAAATTATATGGCAATATAATTTTTATCAGAAAACAATGTTATTAGTAATTATTGACTAGTCGTATTTATAAAGCCATAGAACGATTTATTAGTAATTTCATCTGGTGGGAGGAAAGTTCCCTCTGAGGCCTCTAAGGTCACATCCTTTTATCTCCAGCACTATTGATTTCTTCCTTAGAACCGTTCGAGAGAGCACTAGAGATGCCTTATTCCTGATGTCCTCTACTAATTGATCTCTCTCCTCTAAAATTTGATTATGACTCGACAACTTATCACTCGTAACTCAGTTAGCTCTACTTCCGTTTCTTATGCAGATACAGCCTTTTGTATGGAGCATTAGCATTTTCATAAAGTAGCAAGTCGATCAATAGCGATGATTCTGGTAAGCCTCTATTTAGATCTTTTTTAAATTTTTCCCATCACTTCTTAGTTCTTAATCGTATGCGTAATCCATCTATTATTTATTTATTAGAAGTTTTCTTAAATTTTGATCCCTAAGTACAGTCAGCCTCACAATTAATGGCCACCCTGCCTATACGTTTAGGATGAATTGTGGATGTAACCATCATAACACCCCATACTTAAATTGAGGGGTTACTGTATTTTGCCAACAAATAATAAACCAACAGCCTCCTTTTCTGTCCTTTTGTCGTTGTTGGCTAATAACCACCCTGGCGTATAGCCAGAGTGGTTAATAATTGTGAGGCTGACTGTACTCCTTAAAGAAAAGATTATGGTTAAATTCTTGATAAAAATTTTCGTATATAGGTAATTAATTTTGAAGGTTTGTGCTTTATTGTTATCCTTCTTTTCAATGCCTTTCTTCTTAATTTGATTTTTTTTCACCACATCATTGATTGCATAATCAATTTGGTAAAAAATACTGTTCGAAATAAAAATTGTGAATACAAAATGTTCTTCTCGAGCAGTAGTAGTTCATCGGCACAATTTAGTTCAAAAGCTCTATTTAAACAATACAGACGAGTTTCTTCTCATTACCTTTTGTCACATGACCCCTCTTCCCCGTCAAACTGTACTATACAGGGTACATACTACAATGTACATACTACAGTAGTGTTGTGTACTTCGTACGGAACGGACGTGTTTTGCAAGCACATGAATGTGCTTGTAAAGCATTGCATTTGTTGCTGTTTTTCAAGTTCAAGTTTGTTGATGACTTGTAAAATATTTAATCATGGAAAATTGTGGTAAATGTGATATAGAACTTAAAAGAACTGATAAATCAATACTGTGCAAAGGTCTTTGTGACAAGAAATTTCACATTGGATGCGTTAATGTAAAAGGGGATGAATTTATATTTTACCAACACAGAGCAAATCTTTTGTGGGTGTGTGATCGGTGCCTGAAAGTGTTAGAAAACGGGATGTTAGATTGTATGAAAACTCTAAATAGAGCATTTGAAAATGAGAAACATGTAAGCGGACTGCAAGAATCTATAAAAGAACTTAAAAAAGATTTTGAAGAAAATAAAGGTAGTAATACTTATACTAATGAGGCGTGCAGCAGTACGAGTTATGCTGAAAAATTGAAACTAAAGAAACATGAACCAGTAATAATTGTGAAACCTAAAAATCATAATCAGAAAAGTATAGAAACTAAGAATGAGGTGAAGAAATCAATTGACCCGACAGAACTGCAAATCTCAGGATTACGAAACGTAAGCAATGGAGGAATTTTGATTGAGTGCAAAAATAAAGAGGCAATGAAGAAAGTAAAAGATACGGCTATTAAAAAACTTGGTGAAAATTACGAGGTAACTATTCCCAAACAAAGGACACCTAGGGTTAAAATTGTCGGCCTATCCGAGAAATTATCTTTTGAGGAGATAGAAATGAAAATCTGGGCACAAAATACTTATCTAAAATTGGACCAAGCAAGTATAAAAATTGTACATATTAAAGAAGCAAGAAATAAAAAAAATGGTTATACAGCAATTGCAGAAGTCAGTGCAAATATTTATAGGTCAATGATGATTCAGGAAAAACTAAATATAAACTGGGATAGATGTAAAATATATGACGCCATTGAGGTCACAAGATGTTTTAAATGCAATGGATTCAATCATAAGGCAAGTCAGTGCAAAGCAAATATAGCGTGTCCAAAATGTGCCGGACCTCATGATGTAACTCAGTGCAAAGAAACCAAGGACAACCTTAAATGTATAAATTGCCTGCATACAATTGAGAAATTAAAAATTGAATTGGATACAACACATGCAGCTTGGAGTTTTGACTGTCCAGTTTATAAAAGAAAAGTGGATCAATTGAGAAATCAAATTGATTTTTTAGAGTAAACGAAAAAAAGATGAAGATATTATCTATTCAAATATTTCAAAATACAAGGAAATTACATGAGGAAATGAAAAATGCGTTACAAGAAAACTGACCTTCTAAACAAAATATGCAAGACTGGAATAAAAATAAAAACAATTTAAAAATGAAAACAATTTAAAAATGTGTGTCAGCAACCTTCAGAATGTGCAACCTGTAGTAAACAAATGGTATAATACTTTCAAAGGAATTTAAGTGAATATGTATAACAACACTACTAATCAGGAAATTATAATTGTGTACTTATATCTAGAATTAAGATTTAAATAATAATTATTGTAAATTTTCAAAATAGTTCTATTACTAAATAAAGTTACTTATTATATTATATAAACAAAATTCTTTGGTTGTGGAAACTCTTTACGTCGTAGTCAAGAACTACCCCCCTAAAGTTATCTTTGGCCCTGTCATAGAACCATCACAAATGTGATGATTTCAATTTACCAAAGTTTGTAAAGAGGCTAAAAAGTCACAAATAACCCTGTGTTCCTGGTGTTAGCTTTAAAAACACATAACAGTAGATCGAAAATTTATTCAGGCACAATAATCAAATATTACAAGAGGAAAATTTAATAAAAATTATCCAAACCCAAACTTGTAATTCGGTTGTAATATTTTTTATTAATACAATAGCAAATTGTATCTTATTAAAAAATTTAAAATTAGTCAACGTAACATCCCCTAGGCTGCTCTTTAAAGTGGTCACAAGCGGTATCTAACAAATTTATCAAAGACCTGTTTTGAACCTTGGCATCAAATTTATCGTTAAATATTATTGTTGGTATAGAAGTAATTTTAGGCTTAACGGCATGAGTTTGGTCCCCATATTTTGCATGAAGTTCATCTCCTTTATTATTTTTAGAGCAATCCAAAATCTTTTGACTCGAAAATCCAAATTTCTTAGAGCACTAAAAATAATTAAAAATAAGAGATGGCATTGGAAAAAGATAATTTATATACTTTTGAAATTGCAGTTACGCTACTTGGATTAGATTGGCTCATAACACAATTAACAAACTCGAAATTTTTATCTTGCCCTTGGTTTTCAGCTAAGGCACAAGCTTGTGCCGTATTACCCCAACATTCGTTAGGACCGTGTTGGCATTTAAATTTCCATTTACCATTAACTTTTTCTTGCTAAGAGTGTTTTGGAAATTTTTAATTTAAAAAAAAATAAGTAACTTACTGTAGCTTTTCCATAAGGTACCAAGTCGAGCAAAAGCGACGATCCAAGTGATCGATAAGTTATAAAAAGTTTGTTTGTGATGAATTTCACACTATCTCTAGGTATCCATTGTTGCGTAATAAATGGTTACTTTATGTCGTTCATCCTATATAAAGTACAATTTGTTAAAATTATAATTAGGGAGGTTCGAAGTCAGTTTGGTCAAAAATGTATAAAATAGGTTTTTCACGGTAAAAATGAAAAAGTTTACTTCTTATTGGTTTCTGAAAACCAACTTGTACTTACTTGTGTTGAATTTTGTAGTTGTAATAATAAAATCAAAAATAAAATTAACTTCATTTTCATTCTTGAACCTTCCTGGTCCCGTGGTGACGTGTCCCAAAATATACAACACGCACAGACCTTGACGTCTACTAATCTTAAATTTTATGGCAATATAATTTTTATCAGAAAATAATTTTATTAGTAATCGACTAGTCGCATAATGCCACAGAACGATTTATCACTAATTTCATCTGGTAGGGGGAAAGTTCCCCTCGGAGACCTCTAAGGTTACCTCCAGCGCTATTTATTTCTTCCTAGAACCGTTGGGATCCAAGAGAGGACTAGTGATCTGGGAGATGCCTTATTCCTGATGTCTCCTACTAATCTCTCCCATAATTGGTTTATTAGATTACATTGTCTTTATTTCTTTTTTCATTCCTTTACAAAAATTACAACAGTGAGAAAAACAGATAAAAACAAAGTGGATTCAGCCACTAAAAACCATTAGAGGCTTTGTGTGTGACATCATAACTTTAGATGTAAACGTCGCGCAAAGTACAAAGACAGTTCATTATAATAAACAATAAATAATAAATAAATATTAACAACAAGTTTACATTATTGGCAACAACAAATACTGCCAATCACTAATCTATAAGGCTCGGATTTTTAGGCATTTGCCAGTTTTAATGGAGTACAGACCCATTAGTAATAAATTTTGCTCGCGATTATTTTAAACCGCATGTCATTTTGCCTAAAATGCTTACTTTGCACATTTATTGCCTATTTGTAACGATAGTGCCTAAACCTCGCCTAAACAGTGTATTTTTTGTCATTTTTGTTTTTTAGTCTGTTAAAAAAAATTTTTAATTTTTCTGCATTATAACAACTTTTTCGTGGAAAAATTAATTCTTATGGCGTTCATTATTTTTTATTTATCTTTCAAATAAGTACAAAATTTCAAGATAGCTCACGCTTACGAGCCAAATCAGTCAAATATTATCCAAAGACACCAACGCAATATCAAACAAAATGGAAACTTCAGAAATTCCCACAGTTTTAATTAATTGTGCTCCACTGACTTCTCGCGACTTAGACGCCTATTTGCTGCCTATAATTGAATTTTTACTACCTATTTGCCTGCCTATAATGGAACTTTTTAGTGCCTAAAAATCTGAGCCTTACAAATCTACATTCCTTTATAAACCTGTAGAATAGACGGTTAAATTCTTTATTGTTTAGGTTAACAATTAATTTATTGAGCCCCCAAGTAATTCTAAAAGAGGTTATACAATGTAGGTGCAAAAGAGGTAAAACATCTGTGACCGATTGCCTTGTTAGTTCTGAGCAAAATCGACTCTCCAAACCCCCTTATATCATAAAGATGAGACAGCGTTTTTAATTATTGTATTGAACCCTTCTTAAAGTATCTAAGTACGTTGTTAATATACATATAATTGACATAGTTTAAAGACCGGTGATTCCTCAAATAATTGAAGGGATGGGTAATTGATAGATTTGAAGTTTATAATTGTTAATATTAGGTTTTGAATTATTTCTACTCTTGTAATATAAACCTTGGAGGCAGGGCCGTACTGGCTTGTGGTCGGCCCCACGGGCTACAAAATAAATTGGCGCCATATGCAGTGGCGTAGCGACACTATTACGGGCCTGAGTGTTCTAAAGATTTCCCACAGGTCCCCATGGCCCCTTCAAAATTTTGAAATCTTCAAGGTCAACGAGCTTAGATACACTTTAAAATTTTTAAACAAATTTTGGTACTGTAAAATTAAGCAAAACAAAAAAGTTATGCATGTGTCCTCATCTAAAAGTGTGTTCAGACTACATGTTTTCTCATAGGAGAAGTCATATGACCGGCGATCGCCGGCCGGGCTAGTCCGGGCCTGCTTGGGGCACTACGGGTTGGGGTAGTGGGGTAGTCCAATTTTGGGACTGGATTATATCACATAATGGTAAATTAAATTTAGGTATTGAGAAAGGAACAAAAAAAAACTTTTCTTCGTTAAATGTCAAGTAGTTGACGTGGCTTCAGTCAGTAAAAACTTTTATGTTTTTCTCAGGGGCGTAACTACCGGGGTGCGGTAGATGACAAAAATGGCGCTTTGGGGATAAAGTCCTAAGACTTCCCCTGTACGCGTACTTTCAGAGGCACCAATTAACTTTTAGCCTAAGGCACCATGAAGCCTAAAAACATCCCCAAAGGCAAACTATGCTTCCCCCCACCATTAACTTTGCATACGGGCTCCTGGAGTACTCGTTACGTCATTGGTCTTCCTTCGCCCAGTTTTCACCCTCCACAACAAGAGCCGTGTCGTCGGCATAAGATATGAGCTGCCCATTAAATTTAACGAACTTTAACAAATCATTTACATATAACAAATAGATCATGGGTCTCAAAATTATTCCTTGGGGAATACCACTATTTACGAGCACACCGTCACTCGATACTCCATTAATTTCGACTACCTGCACACGATTCTCGAGAGAACTCGCAAAAAGTCGATGCGCCACGCCTCTGACATCATGGGTCTTATGAATAAAAATGAGTTTAAACTCCGAGTTTATACTCATGAGCATGAGCATTTGATATTAGTTTAAACTCGTATTCGTATGAATAAAAATTGTTTCGTCTACGCAGTACATGCTCGCCGTAATGTGAGTAGATACTCAGCATATAATACAAAAATAATTCAAGTTCGCAGGTTTTCGAATACAAGTCAACCATTATTTGCTAAATTATATTTAGTTAACTTTTGGAAGTCGGTTTGAGTAGTGCTCGTAAATACATTAAGTATACTTATGGCCGTATGCACCGTATATGTTTAAGCAAACTTAAATATAAAGCAAGCTTAAAGTTATCAAATGCTATGCACCGTCCTTAAAGCTCGGCTTATATTAACTAAACATAGTTAAATTAAAGCCAGCAATTTTCTAGGCTTAAAATTTTAAGCGACTGTTTCAGTCATGCGTATTTTGACATTTTTAATAATTTGACGTTAGGGTCAATGGTTAAGGTGTAAAAAGTAGAAAAATAAATAAATGTTTGAAGTCAAAAACGAAATATTAATTGATAATGATCCTGATTATCTAGATCTAAACATTATCAAAGGTTTTCTCGCCGTTACTATGATCAGAGTGATTGCTTTCATGATATGGACAATATGTCTTTTCTTCGGCGGTTTCGTTTATAAAACCAAAGATTGTTGGTCTTTTGGAAGATATTGAACAAGAATTAGAATTTCACAATAATTTGTAATTTGTAAGTAAACTTTCCTCTACAAGCAATTATTCGTTATGCTAATTATTATAAGCAGAAAAAGATCACTTTTTAATATCTGATTATTTTTAGAAACAACAATGTGTAGCCAATCAGTGCGCTTCTGAGAGCCCTCAGATTTTAAGCCTCTTCAGATGACTAGACCAGAGTGTTGCTTATGGGGATAACTTTATGGGGATGCACCAGTCTGCTGTCTTGAGGATAATCTACAAAGCATCCAGTGATATTGCAAGACTTAAATCTCTAGTCTATACATAAAAATGCCGAATTTAGAAATGAAATTGTACGAATACAAAATGATTTTTTTAATATGGCTAGAGGTTACATGTTAAAATCGAACTTTTTACCCCGCTTCTAAATGCAGCAACAGCTTTATTATAACGAATCACAGATAAGAACAGGGTTGTAATGTCGTGGAGAGGGTTTTTGGATTATGGAAACCAATACTCCCCCTTTAGGCGTATGGTCTTAAATGCCGTTTGAGAAACTACTTAAATAATAATAGTTGTACTTCATAACATCGCCAAGAGAATGAATGAAGATGATCCACCAAAATCATAAAATATGAATGCAGAAGAATTACAGTTTTTTTTACAATTAGGACATGTATCCAGACTTTAGGTACCACCAATCAATTTTGGGGAAGCCAATTTATGATTTCAGATGGGAATTATATAATAATTATTTTGAAAACTTGTAAATATGAATAACCTTAAATCTTTTTGTATAACGATTATTTATAAAAATAAATGTCAACTACCTATTTCTTCTATAGTTTTTAATTACTTATTGTATGAAGTGATGTGGTGACGAATGCTGCATGTCAAAAGCGAAATAACCTTCGTTTTGGCATCTAAAACTTAATTTGAAGCAAAAATCCCTAAACATTGCGACGTTGTCATATTGAACACGAGCTTAGCTATACCAATAGAAATTTTAATACGGTGCATAGTAACCTCGGCTTAAATTTTTAAACAAGCTTAGTAAAGCCGAGCTTAGTGGATAAACGGTGCATATGGCCATTAATTATTATTATTATTTCAAATTTTCCCTATTTATAAGTTAGGCAGTTCTCTTTGGAGAATTTTCTCTTTCCCTGTGAATATTGTAACGATTTCTTGTGAAAGCCTCACAGTGTAGCAGAAGATGAATTGGAGTTTTCTCAATCTTCTGCACATTCTCTGCATAGTGGATCTTTTTCTAGTCCCATCGTATGCAGGTACTTTTTGAGCTGATAATGGCCCGTTATTATTACCGTTGCCAATTGTAGTTCCTCTCTGCTCATTCTTAGCAGAAAGCGAGTTCATTATCAGAGGGTTTCTCCAGTAGGGCTTTAGAATGTCCCTATCTACAAGTTAATGTATTCATCACCATGGATAGGTAGTTTTTTGATTCTCACGTGATCTATTGCACCTATTGCACAAGGAAATGTATATAATTGTTGCCAAGTTTGTTTAGCTACAACTATGTAGGTATTCAGTGCTTTGAGGAAATTTAATCTAAGGATAACTTTTTACTATAATTTTGTCGATTACTTCACCAATGATAACATTGGATACTGAAGACTGGTGGACACCTGGTCGACTGGTGGTGGACACCTGGTCGACTAATGGTGGACACCAGTCTTCTCCTACTCCCACTTGGAAACCAACGCAAAAAAATTTTCATTTTATCAAAATTGCATTATGCACCACTTCTTTTCTCTCCCGAAGATTCTCCAAGAAAATGGTTGGAAATGCACTATACATTTTCTTTGCTAAACCGGTATAATACTTTATAGTCACTATCACAAGAACTTCTTCGCAGTCTATAATTTTTTTTAGCACAAACGTTCATAATAAACTCTGCCATAACGCGATTGTAAGCAAAGTGAGTCTGCTAACTACCAGACTCAACAAATAGCGAGTATAAACTCGGCCTCGCGAGTATAAATTGGTTTTTATTCATACGAAAGGTGAGTTCATACTCACGAAACATTTACATAGGAGTTCTTACTCAACGCGAGCATTACCTCGTAATTTTTATTCATACCGATTGGAGTTTAAACTTAAAAAATGCGAGTTTATATTTCTTGCTCACTTTTATTCATAAGACCCCATATCTGTTCAACTTATGTAGTAGTAGTTTATGGTTCACTGTATTAAATGCTTTTCTAAAGTCGAAGAACTCATAGATGAAGATATGAGGTCAGAAAGACATGACACGGCTTCACACTTATCGGGATCTTCCATAAAATCGTACTGGTTTTTAGCTAGAATATCATACTTTTTTAAGAATGACGTAAGTCTTATAAGTATTGCTTTTTCGATTATTTTAGCTAACACGGGTGTAATCGCGATGGGACGATAGTTACTCGCGGTAATGTTTCTGCTCTCATGTATCGGTTTTATGAGCGTCTTCTTAAAGGCTTCGGAAAAACAGTCGTGCAGAAAGCACTGGTTAATAATATTTGAAGGGAGGTCGAGATTAAGAGAGTAATAATAATAAAATTATTTTCTTTATTACCTGAGTAGTTATGTTATCATATCCATTTCATTATGGCTCGTTAACTTATTCCCTCCTCCCTTCATTTAACGAAGTTAGCTCCACTTCCGTTTTTGAGATACAACCTTTTGTGTGGAGGAGTATAAAGTGTTTTTAGTTTACCAAGTTTCAGAGGGAAACGAGAAATTTTTTTCTTCAAATAAACTATTAAGATGATGTTTCATTGACTTGGACTTGGACCCATTAGTAAATCATATTAATCGTCATCGAAAAGAGAATCTAAATGTAATTTTATTAGTACCTAATGTTAATGTAATAAAAATAATTTTAAAATGTTTTAAACACAATAAATGTTACAATAATGTATTAATAATTTTGTTGAGGGCATTCCAACAATTCAATTTTTCCAACGGGTGTTTGAAGATTAATTGAAGTTTTGCAAACACTCCGGTTCAAGTATTTACAGGCAGTTTTTAATAAATTCTTTAAAGATTCACTTTGAATATTTTCATCAAATTTATCATTAAACATTATTGTTGGCATAAAAGTTATTTTAGGATTAAGAGCATGTGTTCGATTTCCTAAATCTGCAAGAATTACATCTCCATCTTTACTTTTTGTACAACCCAAAATCGTATCACTCAAAACGTGTAATTTTGGAGCGCACTAAAAATTAATTCAATAAGCGAGAGCTTTGGTGCGTAGCCACGTTGACGCACCGTATCTCGCACTGCTCTTAGCACCTCACTTAGCACTTAGAAATGGTTGTTTTATAAGAGTGGGTCAAGCGAGGTGTTTTATTTAGTTTGTCGATGCTACGCGAAGCGCTGTGCTAGGGACAGTACGAGCTGCAGTACGCCGTCCTGGTCGCGCACTTAGAAAGAGAAAACAAACGTACTAATTTAATTGCATTTGGAGTAGCTGGGTTAGGCTGGCTCATCACACAATTAACAAAGCTGACAGTTCTATTTGGCTCTCTTTCTTCAGATAAACCACAAGCTTGGGCCTTATTACCCCAACATTCTTTAGAACCGTGGTGGCATTTAAATTTCCA
Source organism: Malthinus seriepunctatus (assembly GCA_963924605.1). Lineage (NCBI taxonomy): Eukaryota > Metazoa > Arthropoda > Insecta > Coleoptera > Cantharidae > Malthinus > Malthinus seriepunctatus. Next base: position 938,193 of record OZ004601.1, read on the forward strand.
TTTTTTATGAACGTATATCTGCTAAAAATTAATTGTTGTTAAAATCATTATAATAAGCAAGATTGATTCTAACTGTAGCTTTTCCATAAGGTACAAAGTCGATGCAAAGCAACGGTCCAATTTTTTGATAAGTTGGATAAAGTTGATGTCTAATAAATCCTGCACTTTCCGAACTCAACGACTCGTAATAAATGGATATTTTTAGTTGTTGTACCTAGAATACAATTTTTTTAAATTGGTGAGTGGTTGTCAAAAATTAATTCTTATAATCAAAATATTATTCAACTACAACCAATTTTCACTTACTTGTATGGAATTTTGTACTAGGAATAATTGAATACAAATTAAAATTGAACAAATTTTCATTTTTTTAAATCTTGGGTGACGCCTCAAAACATACAGTACAACTTGTAGCTTGTAGATAGATTAATTTTAACAATAAAATAGTATAGACAAGAACGCATAGTGGTTGGTGGTGCCTAAATAAAAATGTTAAAGAAATTAAAGAGGCATTTTGGTATTTTTTGTTGAAGGAATGAAAACTCAATAGTTTCAGTGTCAAAATTACATTACCTGTCAAAGAAAATATTGACATTAATGACATCTCAAAGTATTTAAAATCATGGACCTTTTTAAAAAGTAGATAAACAAAGGATGTGGCCATACGAGAAAGTTTTTCCCGCCCGTACAATCAAATATAGTAAAAGGGAAATTAAATAATATACTCAACCTTTTACGTAATTATTTATTTAATGAACGTACAACAAATAATTTACTTGCATCCAGCTGGTTTATTGTTTAAATAGTCACATGCAGTTTTTAATAAATTTTTCAAAGACCTAAGTACTTTGAATTTCTTCCTTAAACTTATCATTAAACACTATTGTTGGCACAACAGTAACGTTAAAGGCATGAGTTTGGTTTCCCAATTTTGCAAGAAGTTCATCTCCTTCTCCATTATGAGAACAACTCAAAATCTTATCACCCAACACTCCCAATTTTGGAGCGCACTGAAAATTAAAATAAGTGATAGTGCTAAAAAGAGACAAACGTACTTTTATAATTGTATCGTCCTTAGATGGAATATCTTCGCCCATAATACAGTGGACAAAGTCGACATTTTTATCTCGCCCTTTGTTTTCGGCTAAACCACAAGCTTGTGCCTTATTACCCAAACATTCTTTAGGACCGTGATGGCATTCAAATTCCCATTTACCATTAACTTTTCTATGCTAAAAATAGGTTTTTTAAATTTTATTAACTTTTTGGAAAGGTAACTAACTGTTGTTAGCCCATAAGGTACCAAGTCGATCATAAGGGATGATCCGATTTTTTTATAAGTTGGATAAAGCTGCTTTTTGATGTGTTTTGAGCTATATGGGCACAAAGCTTCGTAATAAATGGATATTTTAAGTTGTTCGTTCTGAAATAAAGTTGATTAAAATGATAACTGTGGATGAGTTACCAGTTATCAAAATATTTTTATTCCCATTGCAAATCAAAAATAACAATTTTCACTTACTTCTTTTGAATTTTGTAGTGAGAATTGAATACAAAATAAAATTACATAAATTTTCATTTTTTTGAGTCAACTGTGGTGAAATTTTATAGCAATTACAATCAGTTAATTAGTATAATTCACTTGAATTCTTTATTAATTATTACCAACACTAAACAATATACCATTATGTTATCGATTATGATGTAGGAACATTTCTAAGTAAGTTCAGAAATTGAGTGAGAAATTCCTTTGCTTATTTTATGTAGAGAAGGTCGTATGAAATTTATTAAAGTTGCAGATTTTGAACACATTTACTCCTGCGCTATATGCAACCCGCTCTACACGTATGAGTATAATGTATTGCATATCATTCAGGAGTAATTACATAAAATTCTAAAAGATGGCAGGAAAAGTTGGAAATATTATTAGACCGAACTTGACCAAACCCAACGTAAGTTGAACTGGTTGAACCCACCACGTGACCAAACCTGCGCGAGGCGTGGCTTCAAATTTTTATTTGCAGTACTACGAGTACTACTAATAATAAATTACTGGTTTTATACTTTTTGAATGAGATCTTTACATTATTAAAATGATTGTAATTATTTTGGTTTCGACAAAAGTAATGTAATAATTTCACGACGACACTGTGTACGTTCGTTTCTAAGCAACCACCGCACTAAACTACTGCGCAACTTTAACGGTCATCACGTGGTGGGTTCAACTTAAGTTGGGTTTAGTATATAATCCAGTCAAATTATACACAATTATGGTATAACCTCGAAAAAATTCCCAAAAAGCTGAATTTTTGTATTAACCTTGATATTGCCTTTATACACAATGTCTAAAAAGTCCCTATCGATCCGACTCCTACTTAAAATTTTATAGGGGAGTGAAGGGAAAATGCAAGAAAATACCAATGTCTCATAAACTATTAATTTTTCGCTAAAAGTAGCTATTGTCAAATTTGTAGCATTCGATAGTTTATGAAATATTTCTGAAAAACTGTATTTTCTTACCTTCCTCCGCCTATAAAATTGTTAGCAGAGGTCGGATCGATGGGGACTTTTGAGCCATCGTTTAGTACAACAATATTAAGGTTCACCTAAAAATTCAGCTTTCTGAGAATTTTTTCCAAGCCCAAATTTTAATTTCATTATCCTATTAGTAATTTATTAAAAACAAATTAGTACAACAAAATAGTTAATTTATTTGTGTTAAGCTACTTACTAGCTGATAATAAAAAAAAGTTTAAAATTAAATCTTATTACAACGCTATGGTTTCTTCACCAGTACACAACAACATTTCATAGCACGGCATAATTTGCTTATTAGAGCCCTTTATTGAAGTAGACATACTTAGGAATATTGTGGCCATAAGCTTTTTCAAGTTTTTGATATTCTTCTGGTTCATATCTTTTCAAAAGGTCGGTACTTAAGGAACTAAATTTAATATAATAAATTATCAATAATCAATGTCATCAACCTTCAATTTAAACTTACCATCTTTGTGGAAAAATTGCACACGCAGTAGGAACCATGACCAATAAACTAAAAATAATTTATTTAAAAAATTTTAATAGTAAATTAATTTACTTACAAGCAGCCAACAGCTAATGTTTGTATTGGGCAATGTAAAGGTTTAATTTTTTGCATCCACCTCTGCTGTTCTAATCTTTCCATAATAACTGGTAAAATTAACATACCAGGTGCGGCCATCGAAATTCTAGAAAAGGCAACTTGAGCGATACCTTTTACAGCTGCAGTTTTTGACTGACAAGCCTTTCTACCAGTTTCATCGTCACAGTCGATGCCAAACATTACTTCAGTTTGTCTCATCAAGGGAATATTCACGCAATTCGCAGCTGCCACAGCAGCAAAAGGGACATATCTCTGTAAATTTACACCGACATAATTATCAGGAATACTTTTAGTTAGTTAATAAAACCTGCATAAAAGGTGATGCGATTTTTTGTAATAAACCCTTAAAACCAATAGCTGCAATCATGGCTGAAGCAGTTGCAGATACATAAGCAGTTCCTAATTGAGTTGTTGATACTGGAGATTGCGCATTTCGATTAGTATAGTTTACCAGAGCATTAAAAGATTGATTTATCCATTGCCAAAGCACGACAGCTTTAATGGTGCTAACAAATTAAATTTTTAATCTGCAATCGTAACAAACAAAAAGATTCAGTACACACCGATACCACGTTAACATTCCTCCAGTAATAATCATACCTCCTGGCATTTGAAAAGACATACGACCAAAGACATTTTGTTTTTCGTGAGTATCGGGATGAAAGGCGCTTTCGTATAGTTTTTTAGCATAAATAATTTCGTCTCGAGTAGTGCCCGATGGTTCGGAATGGTTGCGGTATTGTTCGACGAGTATTTTGGCACGATCTAATACTTCTTCTTTTTCGAAACAAGTTCTAGGATCGGTTACCCAAAGAAAATGCTTAAATCTACCCACAAACGTAGATTGGTCCCATAATGGAGCATCGATATCTATTCTTTCGGGCATTTTAACGAAGTCAACTTGTGTAATACTCAACTTATGTTTCTTTTAGTATTTTTAGTTTAATAAATTTTCACTTTATTGATTTCGTTTACATAATTAGTTAATTTGTAGTTTTGATTAATTGTCAAAAGGTTGTCAAACGGTTGTCAAATTTAAAAAACAAATTAATACTTTATTAGAGTCGTATTAGCTCAGTCGAATAGAATTCAAAAACCAGGGTGAGAAAGAAACGCCAATTTTATTGCTGAAATGTGATGGGAGCGACCTCCTCATTATGTTTATTGTATTGTCTTTAGTCAAATCTAATGTTTCATTTAGCCACGGCCGCTGGATTGGCTACGATAAGCTTGTGAGAAAGAAATAAAAAGAAAAAAATTTTATTTTTGGTGCTTGTTTGTTGTGACTTTTTATATCTTGTTTGGCGCAACAAATAATAAAGTTATTTATTTATTTAATTTCAATCATATTGACAAAGTTTATCATATTTGTTTATCAACCAAAATAATCTTAAAAGTTACCAAATTAAAAATCAATCAATACTTAGTTTACAAAGCAATGAATTGTAGTAAGTAACTCAAAACACACGCCAAAAACCTTAAAGACAACCAGAAGGTTTATCGCTCAAGTGAGCACAAGCAGTTCCTAAGAAATCCTTCAAAGACCCACTTTGAACTTCTGGATCAAATTTATCATTAAATACTATTGTTGGTACAAAAGTAATTTTAGGATCAACTGCATGCGTTTGATCTCCCAATTTTGCAAGAAGTTCGTCTCCTTGTTCGTCTTCGGTACAACGTAAAATTTCATCACTCGACACCCCTAACTTTGGAGCGCACTGAAAATTAATTATTTAAGCTATAGCATTAAAAAAAGAAAATTCTACTTTTTTAATTGTTCTTTGAGTAGCTGGGTTAAGTTGACCCATGACACAATTAACAAACTCGACATCTCTATCTTGCCCTTGGTTTTCGGCTAAACCACAAGCTTGTGCCTTATTACCCCAACATTCGTTAGGACCGTGTTGGCATTGAAATTTCCATTTACCATCAACTTTTTCATGCTAAAAATATGTTTTTGAAATTTTTAATTTGTTTGAAAATTAATGAACTTACAGTAGCTTTTCCATAAGGTACAAAGTCGATCAAAAGAGACGATCCAATTGCTTGATAAGCTGGATAAAGTTGGTTTTTGATGAATCTTATACTATCCGGACACAATGATTCGTAATAAATTGACACTTTGAGTTGATCATTCTAAAATACGAGTTATCGAAAATTTAGTCTCGGGCAAGAAGATTATCAAGTTATGAAAACTATTTTACTTACTTGTATTGAATATTTTACATGTAGTAACTGAATCACAAAGAAAATTAAATAAATTTTCATTTTTGAACCTTTGACTTCTACTTGTTAAATTCTATTGAGAGAGGATTATTGTGAAATTCGATTTTTATAAACGTCAGCGTGTTTAATTGGTGTCGCTACATCAGATATCGTTATCATTGCAATTATCAAAGAAAGAGAAGATAGAGAATTATCTATATTGACTACAATCGCATGTACAATCGTTAATTACGTGACATAATTATATGATTAACCTTAAGTATCCATTTATGGATTTATGAACATGTTATTGCATTTTAAATAATTTCGAAGAGATTACTTGCTCTATTTAGGTATGATTGATACTAATTTGATCCTTGGTATGATCAAATGGGATTTTTAGTAGTAGTGCAGGTGTTAATCGATCTGCATCAAAGCAATTCTTCTTCTAGACAAAACTCAAACTCTAAATTATTTAAATTTCATTTAACATCTTGGTAACGAATGTTTTCCCCATATTAGGACCCTGCTGAATACGAAAATTGCGATTACCAAAGCGAAATCTTTGGGAAGCGTGATATTCAAGATCACGCCCAAGATGTCCACTTTGCTATTTTTGATAGAATAGTTATGAACAATTAGGTAATAGTTATTTACGTAACAAGTATCGTATTACTTCATATTACGATACGAGATGGGAAAGTTTGTCAAATGAGGCTTTAGCCCAGTTTGATAACTCATCGAGTATCGTAATATGAAAATACGAAACAAGTTAAGTACAATGCTTTATCTACTTTCATAAAATTAGCAAGAAATAAATTATTTTAATTTTGACGTTTAATAAATTTGACAACCTAGTAGCAAAAGTAGGCCACTTTGAGCTGTTTTTGTGTGATTTTATGCCAAAAACTCATTACCGCACTAGTGCGATAATATAGTTCATTACTAAACGATTTATCATTTAATCATAGAGATATTACAGTATGAAAGTAGATAAATATTTTTTTCTACTCATATTAAATAATTCATTTATTACTAACGTATTTTTAATATAGAAAGTAACCCATTCCTCAAATAATGTAGTAATTTATGATTACTCAACGACTACCTACCAATCGTATGCCTAGATTTTCATTAATCTTCAGGTCATAATTTAAGTTGCCTTGGAAACCATTGTAAAGCAAAAATCAAAGTAGCGCATCGCGACAAATTCAAACGTCAAAACTGCTAAAACAAAAATACGAAAATCAAGTTTTGTGAATACTTTAACCAAAAATGGACAGTGCAACCGTGATGGACAGTGACGAAGACATAATTCTAACTCCACCAGAAATTGAAAATGCAGCAAAGGAAATGACGCTAAATTTACTTCCTGAAAAATCTCGCCATAAATATAATATGGTGTACAAAACGTTTATGTATTGGTGGGCCACAAAGTCGATAAGTTCGTTTTCTGAAAATGTACTTTTGGTATATATTGGCGAATTAGCCGAAAAATACAAATCTTCATCTTTATGGGCACATTACTCTATGCTGAGAAGCACCATTAGCATTCACAACAATGTAAAAATCGAAACGTACGCAAAATTGCGCGCTTTTTTGAAACGAAAGTCTGAAGGTTATGAGCCCAAAAAGTCAAAAACCTTCACTCCTGAGCAAATCAACACCTTTTTAACTCAAGCTCCGGAGAACGTATATCTGGCAACAAAAATAAGAAAATGTAGATCTACTTGGTTTTTACTGTGGTTTTAATTATCATTTTTAAGGTTGCATTAATAATGGGGATCATGGGCGCGTGCCGAACCAACGAGCTCCATGCCATGAAAATGCAAGATCTTGAAGATTTGCACACTACTATAGTTGTAACAGTTCCTGTCACAAAAACCAAACACCCCAGGAAATTTACAATAACGGGCGATTTTTACACGATTATTAAGAAGTACATCAGTCTACGGCCAGCAACAGTCACATATGACTCTTTTTTCTTGAATTACCAAAAAGGGAAATGTACTTGCCAAAAAATAGGGATCAACAAGTTTGCCAGTATGGGAAAGCAAATAGCTTCGTTTCTAGACCTACCTGATGCAAAAATGTACACTGGGCACAGTTTTAGACGATCATCGGCAACCTTACTAATCGATGCAGGAGCAGATGTCACAGCTCTAAAAAGACACGGGGGATGGAAATCCACAACCGTCGCAGAAGGATATATTGACGGTTCAATAAAAAATAAAACGGATACTGCGAATAAAATTTTAGGCGCTGTTCAAGGGACTAGCAGCAACAACAACACCGTAAATAACAAAAGTAACACTTTTACTGCTGCCGACATAAATCGAAACACTCCTTTTTCAATTATAAATTATGGTACAGTTAATGTTTATGTTAATAAGAATGATTAGTACATTGTTTCCTATTTCTTTATTATATTTTGTTAATTTTGTTCAATAACATAATAAAACTTATTTAAAAATTGTGCGCAATTATTTAATACAAGTAGAAAAAGTATAGTATCCTACTCGCGGGTAAAGCTCATTACTCACTCGAATGCTTACGAAACTCGGTCGTTTCACTCCCTCGTTCCGCAACGATTCTATGTGAGTAATGAGATTCATTACCCTCTCGTTGGATAATATACTATTATTGGTTCGGATAGATAATTTTATCTCTACAATTGTAGAATGGAATTGTGTAAGAGATAGTCTGAAGAGGAGCAACTGGTTTAAATTCACTGTTAAGATTAAGGGACTCAAGATAGTAAGGTTTAGGTCAGAAATTATAAATTCGTCTTCTAAAAAATACCCAGAAAGCTTAACCTTTGATAATGTCGTTCTAATCAACGTCTCAAAAATTGCATCGATACTTAAGGGGGGGTCAAAATTTAAAAATTTAATGACGGATAACAATAAGTAATAAATATTTATTTAATACAAAATAACAAAAAGTGGGGCCAATTCAAGGAATGTCGGCGACTGAAATGTTGATGTGTTGTGATTACTCGATATATCACTCAGCATCTCAATTTCTGACCTGTCGTAAATTGGCCCACGGTTTAAAGTTGAGCTAAAACTTGAGATAGAAAGATGGATACACCAAAAGATCAAAACGTACTCCAAAAATAAAGTCTTAATGTGCTTTCTTTAAATAATCACACGCTATTCCTAAGAAATCTACCAAAGCCCATCTTTGAATTCTTTCATCAAATTCATCATTAAACACTATTGTTGGAATATAAGTAATTTTAGGACAAAGGGCACGTGTGTAATTTCCCAAAACTACGAGAAGTTCGTCTCCTCGTTCATTTTCGGCACACCTCAAAATTTCACAACTTGAAATGTCCAAAGATGGAGCGCACTAAAATGTAATTAAATTAACTGGGGCGTTTAGAAAAAGAAAATTAACGCACTGTTGTAATTGCACTTTCGCAAGCTGCGTAAGGTTGGCTCATAATACAGTTGACAAACTCCACATCTTTATATTGACATTTGTGTTCGGCTAAAGCACAAGCTTGTGCCTTATTACCCCAACACTCGTGAGGACCGTGTTGGCATCTAAATTTCCATTTACTATGAACTTTTCTAAACTAAACCTAAGTTTTTTAAACTAACTTCAATAAGAACGCGTAATTGACTTACAGTAGCTTTTCCATAAGGTACAAACTCGATGAAAAGAGACGATCCAATTTGTTGATAAGCTGGATAAAGTTGAGTTGTGATGAATCTTTGACTTTGAAGACACAACGATTCGTAGTAAATAGATACTTTAAGCTGATTTTCTGATTTCTTTTTCTGAAATAAAATTATAATAAAGCAACCCCATAGTTATCGAATATTGAAATAGCAGTCATGCTCAAGCAAAATTAAGTGATTGGTGATAAACAGCGTCAGATTATTCAAAATTTTATCAAATGTCAAAATTAGTAAAATCTCAAAATGAAATTACCAAAAATTCTAAAAAATTCCCTCAGTCCCACTCTTCCAACTAAAGAATTATACAACGAAAGAATAATTCGTTGGAGGTAAGAAACTTAAAATGACCATCTTTACTTACTTGTACTGAATTTTCTAAATGTAACAATTGAAACGCAAATAAAATTAAATAAACTTTCATTTTTAAACCTTTGACTTCTACATTTGAAATGCTTTTAAAGAATTGATGTAAATATTTAAGGGTAGTACAATTTTTATCAATTTTATCAGTTATCAGCTGAGTTTCGCCAGTATCGAGGGTAGTTATAATTAATTTTTGTTATACACATTTTTAAAAGAAATAATATGTACAGGGCCGTAGCCAGGCTGTGTTATTAAGAAGCTCAAAAATGTTCAAGGGAGACTGAAAGCTAAAGTCAGTTTTTTTTTCTCTTCTGGGTTTATGTAAATCTGTTGACCACTGTAATCTCTTCTGAGGATGGAAGTTTTTTGCTCAAAGTTTGCAAAAATTTGACTTCCTTAAAATCAATGTTTTCTTCTTCAGCACCAATTAAAAACTTCTAAAAATATCCTTATAGTACGGAAGCTAGACAAAATGATACTGCACTTTTGGTTAAAGGAATGAAACTCGGCACATAGTTTACGTGGGCCATCCTAAAAACCTACCCCACAATTATGCTATGCAAGCTCAAACTCCTGCAATAGATCTATGTGCCGAGAATACCAACGAAGGGATTTAACCCTACAGTAAATACGTGAAAAATAATCCCACCAGTGCATATGTTAGGCTTTTAAAGCCCATAGTTTATTAGCTTTTCCCGTCATAGTTTGATAATTTTTTAAAAACTTTTTATGTATAAAATGATCATTAACATTTAGGAACATAAAATATTTATAAATATTTGTGATCAAGTAACTACGAATTAATAAAAATGGCATTATTACATAGCATACGCATAACTTACACTTTTTTTATTTTAGGTATAAAAAGCCCCTTTGAATTTTCAAAACTAAAATTTTTTTCGCACAATCAGCACAAACAAAGGTAGAATGTTCCATAGAAATTCAAGTTATACACATTTTATTGTAATTACGACTTTTGTGCCTATTCCAAAAAGAGCAATATTTTCCCTTATTTCCTATCTTATTTCCAACAAGTAACTAAAATAAAAAATTTTAAGGTTTGAATTAATCGGTAATTAATACTCATAAACTAATCATGCACTCTGTTTAAATCTAAAACGTGACAAAAAAAAAAAAATTTCAATAAAATAAACACTTAAATTCATAATAAACTAACAGACACTCAGCTAAAATAAATCCCGGGAGTGAATATGTTAGGCTTTTCAAGACAATTTGCTGTTCTGTGCGAAATTTAATTTACTTGCAATAATTATTTAATTGTTTTTATTATATAATCTTACACTTACAATCAATGTCGAAAGGTATATTAAGTTTCATAAATCTAGTTTAAAAAATATACATGGTACAACAAAAATAAAACGGCATAGGCTTTAAAAGCCTAACATATGCTCTGTAGGGTTAAAAAGCAAACAAGTTTACATAATGTCTGACAGCCAAGCTTCTATAAAGGCACTATACGCCAATAACTTTGAGTCTTTATCCACCTGCAGTCCTTGCATTCACATATGATTACCTGGCATGCTCGAAATACCAGCCAATTCGGGTTGAACTGTTGCCAAGATAACATGAGAAAGACAAAACTATCAAATTTGAGCCTTTATTTTGTAGCCTTGATAAGAGTTTTATAAAGGTAACAGGATGTATATAGCCACACTATATCTGTAAAACTGCATACGCTACGCATTCTGCTTTGTAAATACATCTGGAAATTCTAACGGAAAACAAATACCTAACCGTGGTTGTCGTAATCACATTTATATCCTTTAGGTGGTGGTGGTATTGGAACTTCGAGAAGAATACCAATAACTTCTAAATCCAATTATTAATCACATTTAATACCATCAATTTAAATGTATTTAGAATTTATAATATGAAAATAAGAAAAATGTTGAGGTTATAATTTACCTGTCAAAACATTCTCAAACAGAAGCCCGGAATGATTCCTGTCTACAGTGTGATGGGGCAGCCGCGAGTGCCACGACATCTATGGTACAGAACAAAAGTAATCAAGTTATTTAAATATTGACAAAACGACAATTAAAATTGTTATTTAAACTTGAGTGTCAAGTACATGTATGATGTTAATTTTTAGAACATTTTTATAGATGTTCGAAATGCCTTTCGTTTATTACTACTGCAGTATAATACCAAAACGACTTACAAAAATTATAACTTAAGAAAACTATTTAATTTTTTGAAACAATGCAAATAATTTTTAACTATTGTTATAATTTTAGCCTTTATGATTTTTTTCAAAAAAATTACATGTTGGGATGGTCTTCAAATCTGAAATCAAAATTATTTTCGATTTCGATTTTCAAGTAAGTACTTGTAAACTTTGATTTTGAGTTTGAAGGCCGTCCCAACATGGAATTATTTAAAAAAAATTCATTAGAAGCTTTGTCTTATTAGCCACTTTGTAAATTGCTTCGTTTTCGAAAAGAAAATTATTTTCGATTTTACCATATAGTTTTGTGAGTTATGATGTTGTAAATTTCAAATTCGAGCGCAAAGGGAATACAACTGACAAATTACTTCTTAAATTTAAGAAACAATGGCATGAAAATCATGCCAAAGACACGAAGAATCAACTAGAATGTTCGACTACTGTTATTTAATTTAATTTCGCTGGTAAGCTCTCGATAACTCATTTTGCATATTAATAATGCTAATTTTGTTCAAGAAATGGGAAAGTAGAAAGATCTCTGAAGTTGTGGTGTATCGTTATATAAAATCTAATTGGAACTAGAAAATTTAGTAAGTTGTCGTTGATGCTCTTGAACTTACTTAACACCAAGTGTACTTCAAGAGGAAAAAAATAAAAGGTAAAAGAGTCGAGAGGAGTACTTAACATCACTTTATACTTTAAATGCTTCTAGCAAAGCTAAAAGAATAATGGTAAAATTTTATTTGCAACTTACTTTTGTGACCGAATTCATAATTTCTGTTGTAGTTATGACCATGGATCCAATCTACCTGATGGTTGTAATTAAAAGTAGCAATAGAAGCAACTCAGTTTGCTGGGAACAATCAACACCATCAACGGTATTTGAAATGCAGTAAACCAACTAAACTATTTGCCAACGCCGATCTCATTGAAGTTGTGATGGTTTGTTGTATGATATGCAATTGAGACTAGAATATTTAGTAGGTAAATTGCACTAAACACTTTTTGCTCATGAACTTTAAATTTAAAGCTGATACTTTTAATTTTTTGCAGGTCAAATAATATGATGAAGCAAGCTACGAAGAAGTCGAGTTTCCCGACAGGCAAATATCCCACTAGTTAGTTAATAGGAAGGAAGAAGAAGGAGATAAGGTAGTAATTATCTTTAATAGTAATTGATTTCATTAATAATTATTTGTCAAAGAATTATGAGAGTTTGGTTCTAGTCAAATTCATACTGTAATTTTTGATTTATGTTATTAAAATCTAAAACTAAATTCTTCTCTTTTGTGTGTATCATTTCTACAAGTGTTTGTTCAATTTAGTTAATGGTGATTCGAAAATTAATTTATTTTGTGCTTTTAGCTGTAACGACTGCTTGAGCAATTTCTATTCCAAGGGAAACTAATTGGGGAGAACACCTACATGGAATGGAAGACGGAACAACGCCAAAAAAAAGAAGCTAAATATAAGCGTGAAGAAAAATTACAATAACTTCAAAACAATTGTAACTTTTTTAATTTAATATTGAAAAACATAGGTATAACAGTTAGTTTTTTGATAAGGGTTGGGCTTTTGTAATCACTCGGTTATACAAAAAGTACTTCTTATTTGAAGTGGAAAAATTTGCTAAATCTAAGAAATATTTAAATTTATTTGTTAATGACTAATACATGTTTACTTTTAAAATAAACTAAAATCGATAAATAAAAATGTTCAAAATGCAATATGAAACATCACTAGTGATCGTTACCTAATTATTAGTTGTTTTGAGCTTCAGTTTGTGTAAGTTAGTCCAACTGTTTACATATAGTTACAAGACCTTAGTGAATAGTGTATTATTTTATCGTAATAAGGATGTAATATGTAAAGCAAGGAATAGCAGAAATATTCATAAGGTACAGAGAATCTTTTAATTATTAATTAATTTTCTAGTGCAACTTTTTGTAAACATTTGTCATAAGCGGTTTTTGAACTTTAGGGTATGAAATCAACCACTAATGAAAATTTTGTTTTTGTATTTTAACTTTGAAATGATGTAAAGAATAATTATATAGTTATTCAGTTTCCTGGACATACTAAAATTTGTAAACGCATCTTTTTGTAAATTTATAGTTCTTGTAGTTCTCATTTTTATATGTTAAACGATAAATTGTGGGGCACCTAAAGTTCAAAACTGATTTTTTCTTCTTTCTCTCTTGTCTATTAAAATAATTTAACACAAAACATTACAATAAGTTTAAAGAATAAAGCTCAATAAATCAAATGTAACTTTTTAATTTAATTTTTATTTAATTATTATTCAACTCGACTTTATAGTGTAAGTGGAGAAGTACCCAAAGTATAAGAAATTATTTGAACAATATCACAATTAAATTCTTTAGTCAATGACTTACTTATTACCATTTATTGAATACTTACCTAATTGTTAACTTTTAAAACAATAAATTCAAAAATTGAAAAAAGTGAATAAATTGATTCCAATGTTGCCATTGTTACCTAATTAATTGCAAATAAGGCAAAGAGGCCGTTTTAAGTATTAATTAATTTTCTCATGTAACTCTTTGTATTTATAAAAAAAATTAGTTGGATTTATAATTATTGTAAAATGTAAACATTTCATTTACAAAATTCAGTCCACCAAACCTATGTAAAATAATTATCCTTATTAATTTACTTCCCTTTGTAACTATTTGTTATAAGTGGTTGCTGAACATGAGGGTAATAAAACAACCACCAACCAAAATTTGGTTTTTGTATTTGAACTTGAAAAGATGCAAAGGATAATTTATTATTTTTATTCGATTTCATGGGAATACTGAAATTTATAAATGACATCATTCAAACAACTTAAGAACATCCCTTGGTGAATGTGTAGTTTTTGATTAACATTTAATATAATCTTAAAACCCTTAATTATTAGCAGCTAGAATTAATTATAAATTGAACTAATTTTTTAATAAATAAATTCTTGTGAAAAGCAATTTGCGCCCATCATATAGGCAGCCCATTACTTTAATACACGCGTTTTATTGGTTGATATTTCTTTAGTGGTAGGGAATGAGTAGAAGAAAGTTAATATAAGTCCGATTTTCGTCATAAGTTCAAATTCTTATCAGTAACTCAGATCAGCAAATTTTAGAAAAATAAGGGGTACTCTTGTGAAACTCAACTTGCAATTTTCGATTTTTTTTTGATTGGAAGTTGTTCTTTGCATTATTATAAGTATTTCTACCAAGTATTAATTAATTTAGTTCAATATTACGGGTAAAAATTTAAATATTATGATGAACAATTATTTTGTAATTTAAGTTAATTGTAAATGCTTAGTAAAGTGATTATAATTTTAATTATAACGCTCTTACATTAATTTGCTAATTTTATATGGTGTATTGCATCTATTAATATCTTTTTATGTAAAAAAATAATATAAATTCCTTTATTAATTAAAAATGGTATAAATTAATCTTCTGCGTTTTATTTGTATTACAACTTTTGTTCATATTTCTTGACCCCAGGTTGTGGTGAACGTTACATAAACTTCTAGTAAGTGCACAAAAGAGGTAGTAAACCTCTTCTGTGGTGTGTCTTCTTAAAAAAATCAAAAAAATCTTATCTTATTATAAACTAATAATGCACCCTCTTAAATTAAAAATTTGTTATATAAAACACAAAATTTAATAATTTTAATAACATCATTTTATTCTAAAAAATATTCTAGATAATTGTTCACTTTTAATGTAAAAAACAACTTCCAGTACCATCGATAAGGTATCGATTTAAACTGATATTTAGAGGCATTTTACAAGACTACTAAGAATTTTTTTGTAGAATTTAACATAAGTGGTCTCTTAGTATGTTAGGGATGATTTAAAATTCTACTTTTGTTATTACTTTATTAATTCAAGTTTATGAAATTAGAAAACATTGTTCTACTCTGTACGATTTTTCTATCAAATAGTTAACAAAAACTTATTTTTTAATGAAATAATTACTGTTTAGGCAATTAATAAAATAATAGTAATTTTAAATTAAATCATTTGTTATCAACTGTAATAACCCTAGGGCATTGATAACAACCGAAATAATTTTGTCGTATCTTGAAAGTACATTTTTTAAAAACACCCCGACGCGAAGCGGAGGGGTGTTTTTCCAAAAAATGTACTTGAAAGATAGACAAAATTATGAGGATTCATCAATGCCCGAGGGATATTCAACGAGATCATTTTTTTTAAATTTAAATTTAACGTCAAAAGTGACAATTCGTTGAATTTTATACGATATCTCGTCGGCAGAGCAATTGAAAATTACCCTAGGGTGATTGTCAGTTGAAGTTTTATGTGATTGGATAAAAATGAACATGTGACTGAAAATAGTAAAATATGATTGGCTGTGTAAATGAAAAAAAATTATCCTGCTAAGCTTTTAGTAACCATAAACGTTACGTATATTGTTGTGTAAATCAAAACAGTTTACATTTAAAAAGCCCAACAATCTTGATGATTCACTCTGTGTCATTTATAGTAAAGTATTTCGTAATTTATTTTTCAGTTTCGATTTACCATTCGAGTTGTAAGGATCGCTCCTCAAGTGCAAGTGCCGTTAACACCAGAACAGAAGGATTACTAGAAAATGAACAGAGATGAAATGTAAGTGTTCTTTTTTATCTTTAAGAATATAAGAAATATTTCCAAATAATATTTTCTGGAGCTACATAATTAGTTTACATTAGGGTAGGGTAGGGTAGTATTTACGAAAAATAACTTGCATGGATCATAAGACTTAGTATTCTTACTAGTAGGTACTCTGATAATAATTGAACCAATAGCATTATTGGATTATTTTTAAGTATGTTTGTAAGAAATTTGTGAAAGTAAAATTTAGAGTTGATTAATTCATTTAGGTTTTGAGCTACTTTCAGAATAGACTTTAGTTAATAAACTTCTTACTACGAAAAATATCTCCTAACAATTATTAAACATTGAACTAATTTAAATTATTGTGCTTCTTTTGAAAACGGTCTTATTTTAAAGTACAATTTCTGACGAGTTACTTAAAAAAATTAAATATCTTGCCAAATTTTGATTTTTTACTCTTCACCATTATGAAATAGACTAAATTAATTATGAAAAAATTAATTAATTGTAAATAAATATTAGTTGATTATGGCATTGTTCTGTAATTCAAACAAGGATAAATATAAAAGGCACTAGTAGTGACTAATGCTTTTGATGTTTAATGTCGGTCGTGACACAATACTAAAACTTGTATCAATTCGTTTCAGTTTCCACTCAACCTTTCACGTGCAAAGATGTCTTAACTAAACCGTTTGTGAACCCAATCGAGAGGATTGCAAGAAATATTAATGACCAAGATGAAGTTGTAAGTGTATTACTTAATTATTTTTTCACATGAAAATTAATTAGTTAGAACTAATCGTGTAATCACTGACTTTGCTTTGTAATTCAGACAAGCAAAGCATAAATATAAAAGACACTAGTAGTGACTAAAGCTTTTGCAGATTAAATTTATGACGTGACATAATACTAAAACAAGTCTCAATTCGTTTCAGTTTTAATTCAACGTTTCACTTGGTAAGATGCTCCCTTAACTGACGCTTCCCTTGGGCCCCACAACAAGACGATTACTAAACATTTTAATGGACCAAGATGAAGTTATTGTAAGTACTACCTACCTAAAAAAATTTTCTCGCAGGGTTTAAGAAAGATTTTGAAATAATTATTTGTGATTAATTAATTAATTTTGCAAATGATATTTAATTAATTTGAAACAATCATTGGCTTTGCTTTGCAATTCATACAAGTATAAATGGCACTAATGGCACAAAAGCATAGCTTTTGATGATTAAATTTGTGACCTGACATAATTCTAATATTTAATAATTGATTTCAGTATACATTCAACGTGCAAAGATGTTCCATTAATGCCCGTCTTAACTTAACAGTTTTTAGACCAAATCAAGAGGATTACAAGAAATATTAATAGACCAAGATGAAGTTATTGTAAGTACCTACCTATAATTTATTTCATTCATGCTTTTAGATATTTTTAAATAATTATTTTTAATTAATTAATTAATTTTGCAAATGAAAAAAATAAAAGTGGCACTAGCTTTTTGACGATTCACCTTGTGTCGTAACATAATACTAAAACATTTCTCAATTCGTTTCAGTTTCAATTCAACGTTTCACTTGGAAAGATGATCCCGTAACTGACGCTTACCTTGGACCCCACAACAAGACGATTACTAGAAATTTTAATGGACCAAGATGAATTTATTGTAAGTATGATTTTCTCAAAGAGCTTTCGAAATATTTGTAAAGAATTACAGGGTATAACCAAAATTAGGGTACCCGTATTTTTTGTTTTCTTTAATTCCTAATTTTTATTGCACATTTAAATGTATAATTTAATTCTCTTCTAAACTCTTTAGTATTGCTATGATTTACAGAAAATCAAATTTTATTAAACATACAGAGAATTAAAAAAAGCATTCACAACTTTAAGACCGTGTAGTACGCATTCAAATGAGTAAAAAGTTATAATTGAGGGGTGTCCAATAGTTCATACTTTTCGAGTTACGGCCACAACTCAAAAAGTATGAACTACTGAACACCCTTCAATATAACTTTTTCTACTCATTTTAATGCGAACAGAGGGGTGTCCAATAGTTCATACTTTTGAGTTGTGGTCACAAAAAAGTATGAAGTATTGCAAACCCCTTAATATAACTTCTGTTACTCAATTTTATGTGTATTACACGCTCTTAAAGTAGTGAATGCTTTTTTTTAAAACCATGTATAAATTAAGCAAACTTTTATTGATTATAAAAATTTCAATTAACTTTTTTCTTAGAAACTGTCTCAAATCAAATGTAAATCCCCTTTTTCCTAATAACTTCTTTCTTCCGGTACCTTCTTTACTACCATAATATAGAATCTGCAGATTCTTCCAACTTAATTTTGTTGATTAGAATTACTTGCAACTGGGTGATCCCAATTTAGATGAATTTAGTTTCTTCAAAAATTATTTGTTGAGCTAATCACGTATTTTTCATTTACTTACTTAACAATTTTTACTTCGGTTTTTTCTTCTTAAATCTTAAACACCTTATTTCTTAAAATAACGATATTTTCTAAATTAGATACAATTTTTATTAATGTCGAAGCGGCATATCATAGCAGTTTCTTACATTTTGCATTTTGCTTACACCCTGTATTTTAAATTACTAATTTATTTTGCAAATTAAAAAATAATTATTTGAAAATAATCATCGGTTGTCTAAGGCAAAGTAATTAAAACATCTCTCATTTTATTTCAGTAGACGTTCGATCTTTTGATTTGGAAAGATGATCCGGTAACTGCAGATTCAGTGCCTTTTGGTCCATATGAAGAGGATTACAAGAAAACTGAGTGAAACCAAGTTGAAGTTATTTTACCTAAGTTTATTTTCTCACTGGGCTTTCGAGATATTTTGAATCGAAATACGTATTTTTTATTATTGGTTACTAAAAATTAATTAATTGTAAATAATCATTGGGCGATTAATACTAAAATTTAAGAAGCAAAAGTCCTTTTAACGATTCAGTTTGTGCTCTTAGGTACATAAAACTACGACATTTCTAAATTAGTTTCAGGTTACCTTTGACGCGGAAAGATGCTTTCCTTCATCACACCGATAGTGCCTTTTGGTTTTGGCTCCAACACGAGGATGAGGATTAGGATGGAGGGTTGGACGATCCCCAACATGAGGATGGACGAGGATTAATTTATTTTGGATTGTATTTAAGTAGAAGGGTAGCTACACCTCTCAATTAGTTTTTTTAAAATTAATTTTTTCAATTTAAATTCATTGCTTGCTTAGGAGGGTAGCTACCCCTCTATACTGGTCATCGCTACGGATGACGTAGCAGCTAGGTAAGTTGCTTCCAACAGCTCTTCTCCACGTTAAAGAGAGCGCGAGGGGAAGCAACCTCTAAGACCACTGCGAGTTGTCCTCGAATTGGTCGGAGGTTGTTCCTCTTCCGTAGTCTTTAATGTGGCGATGGGCGTGGTCTCCATGTTGGAATGTGGGTGTGCGTTGGCGCCGGGCGGGGAGGGGTAGGTGGGAGGGGGGTCGGCGGTCCCCTCCCCCCTACCCCTCCCCGCCCGGCGTCAACGCACATGCGGACTCCTACACGGAGTCCACGCGCATGCGCATTAGAGACTAAGGAGGAGGAGCAACAACCGACAATTTCGAGGACAACCCCCAGTGGTGGAGAGGGGTGCCACCCCTCGTACTCTCTCGGACAAGGTGCAGCGCTGTATCGACGCCACCTACCTACCAGCTACCCTATAAGCAGCGATTACCAGTTTCAATATTAATTAATATTTTGTAATTATTTATTGTTTTAATTATGTATTATGTCTTGTGGGCCACCGCTTGATGAGCCGAACTCCTCAAGCGATGACTCCTCAAGCTTTATTTGTTACAGTTATTTCTTTCCAAATCTAACGAGGGATGGACTTGTTGCACCCCATGCCATGGGCTGCAACTTTTAATCTCTTTTTTAATGGTATAGCTATTTTTATAATTTTTAATTTCTGCTGCATACATCGATTAGGACACAGACTGAATCATTAAAGGGACTTTTATTTCTCTTCAATCTCGCTTGGGCGATTTACTAAGCGTTGGCCCGTCAATCAATAATAAATTGTTTACAAATAATTAGTTTTAAATTTGTATAATTAATTAATTAATTACTAGTATATTATTATTATTTTCTTGTGTACATAATTATATTAAATATACGTTTTATAATATACTTTTGTGTATTTTTCATTTTAATAAATAGTAAACTGATGATAATCATGACATTTTTTCCCAAGAAAACAGTGTTCTTGGAGTCCTTAAGACTCTTCTCTCCATACTCTTCTTAATTTTCAATTAACCTTGGATTTTAAAAGCAAAAAGTAAATTTGTTGAAGACAAATGAAGTCTTAATACATAAGACCATAAATTCCAGCTGGCTAAATCTGTAATACAAAGAGTTCTTCTATACTTGTGTGAAATGAGATGACAGAGGCAGAGGAGATTGCTATATGAGATTAAATAACAGATGAGTATGACAGCTCATATTAAAAGAGAGAGCTAGAGAGGGAGAGACAGATATAAAGATAGCAAAATAGAGGAAGTTAGAGAAAGATAAAGAGATGGATAAAATGAGAGAAAAACATAGTAAAATAGAAGGAGTTTAGAGATAGCTACAGAGATAAGAAGATAGATACAGAGATAAGGAGATATATAAAGAGCCTGATGTAATAAGAGAAAAACATAGTAAAATAGAAGGAGTTTAGAGATAGATACAGAGATAAGGAGATAGATACAGAGATAAGGAGATAGATAAAGAGACTGATGAAATAAGAGAAAAACATAGTAAAATAGAGAGAGTTTAGAGATAGATAAAGAGATAAGAAGATAGATACAGAGATAAGGAGATATATAAAGAGACTGATGTAATAAGAGAAAAACATAGTAAAATAGAGGGAGTTTAGAGATAGATACAGAGATAAGGAGATAGATACAGAGATAAGGAGATATATAAAGAGACTGATGAAATAAGAGAAAAACATAGTAAAATAGAGAGAGTTTAGAGATAGATAAAGAGATAAGAAGATAGATACAGAGATAAGGAGATATATAAAGAGACTGATGTAATAAGAGAAAAACATAGTAAAATAGAGGGAGTTTAGAGATAGATACAGAGATAAGGAGATAGATAAAGAGACTGATGAAATAATAGAAAAACATAGTAAATTAGAGGGAGTTTAGAGATAGATAAGGAGATAGATAAAGAGACTGATGAAATAAAAGAAAAACATAGTGAAATAGAGGGAGTTTAGAGATAGATACAGAGATAAGGAAATATATAAAAAGACTGATGAAATAAGAGAAAAACATAGTGAAATAGAGGGAGCTAAGAGATAGAGAGATAACGATACCGAGATAAAGAGAAAGACAAAGAATGAGAAGAAGATAGAGAGAAAGAGAGAGAGATATGTAGAAGCCCCAGGGGACTTTTCTTTCTCTATCTCTTTATCTCCGTGTCTATTTCTTTATCTCTGTTTCTGTCTCTTTTTCTCTGTCAATCTCTAAACTCCCTCTATTTTACTATGTTTTTCTCTTATTTCATCAGTCTCTTTATCTATCTCCTTATCTCTGTATCTATCTTCTTATCTCTTTATCTATCTCCTTATCTCTGTATCTATCTCCTTATCTCTGTATCTATCTCTAAACTCCCTCTATTTTACTATGTTTTTCTCTTATTTCATCAGTCTCTTTATATATCTCCTTATCTCTGTATCTATCTCCTTATCTCTGTATCTATCTCTAAACTCCCTCTATTTTACTATGTTTTTCTCTTATTACATCAGTCTCTTTATATATCTCCTTATCTCTGTATCTATCTTCTTATCTCTGTAGCTATCTCTAAACTCCTTCTATTTTACTATGTTTTTTCTCTTATTTCATCAGTCTCTTTATCTATCTCCTTATCTCTGTATCTATCTCCTTATCTCTGTATCTATCTCTAAACTCCCTCTATTTTACTATGTTTTTCTCTTATTACATCAGTCTCTTTATATATCTCCTTATCTCTGTATCTATCTTCTTATCTCTGTAGCTATCTCTAAACTCCCTCTATTTTACTATGTTTTTCTCTTATTTCATCAGTCCTCTTTATATATCTCCTTATCTCTGTATCTATCTCCTTATCTCTGTATCTATCTCTAAACTCCCTCTATTTTACTATGTTTTTCTCTTATTACATCAGTCTCTTTATATATCTCCTTATCTCTGTATCTATCTTCTTATCTCTGTATCTATCTCTAAACTCCCTCTATTTTACTATGTTTTTTCTCTTATTTCATCAGTCCTCTTTTATATATCTCCTTATCTCTGTATCTATCTCCTTATCTCTGTATCTATCTCTAAACTCCCTCTATTTTACTATGTTTTTTCTCTTATTACATCAGTCTCTTTATATATCTCCTTATCTCTGTATCTATCTTCTTATCTCTGTAGCTATCTCTAAACTCCTT